>APFE030080303.1:0-28823 GCA_000404065.3 Pinus taeda
GCTCTTGCCCTCTTCACTTATACACCGCATTGGCTTGAGTTCTGTGTAAACCACCTACAACCAACATTTTAGTGTCTCCAAGCCTGTGTGTTTTACCCATCATTACAATTATTCACATATAAACAAATATATAAATTGTTTTGAAATGCTTATGCTGATTGCTGGGTTGCTGTTGAAATTTCAACTACCAAAAATAAAAGAGCTTGGTCGTGGAAGAAATCAATTAAATGATGAAATCCTTAGCTTTTATTAACAGATTGCTAGATCATTATATATTGAGGTGAACAAAAGTATGTCTGGCATATGATGCGTAATTTGGAAAGGAAAGAACAGCAGCTACAATATCCGTGTCGTTGCCTCCATTCCCTATAGCAGAAGAAGCATTTAAACTGCAGTTTGACTAAACAGCAAAATGTCACTTAGGATCAGTGCATCGAACCTTTATTCTGGGCAGTTTTGACTCCAGAGTTTAATGACATCTGAGAATTAGGATGAGTGGTAGCAACTAGAGGAGGTCGGTACTACCTTTGAAATACAGTTCTGAATCTGAGATTATTTCAAGTGTTACCTCTGTAGATAAACTGCAAAGTCCTTTTCCAAAGCTATGTCAGTTGAAACTAGAGATTTTCTTGTGTCAAGCATTGTCCGACACATGTTCTTTTGGATTTGAAGACTATAGAAGATGCTAAAGAAGGGACAGAAGTGGAAGGGCGCATTCTGTCAGCTTGCAAACAAGTGCAAAGAATTGGCCTTACCATTATCATTAGGTCTATTCCAAAGGATTGGCCTTATCTAAAATCATCCTCAGATTTTGTTGGTATATTTGTCACAGAAAAGATTTTTTTAAATCAGCTGGAAATTACTAGTTGCTTCTCATTTTTCACGTATTATTCTTGGACACAATTACAGTAAATATTATGCTAGCTAATAGCATTTTGGCATGGGCATAACTACTATGGCGATGCTTGGTATTGCAGCAAAAGTTTTGACAATGGATGTCTTGATGCCAAAGCTGATAATGTTAGGGGCATAATGAGATTCGAAGGATTGTCATTTGCCTAACACTTAGAGGGGATTCTTCTTTGGCAAACTTTGGTGGAACAGAGAACATGGATCTTGACTGCTTCATATAAATTCCAAATTCAATAAGATAAGTAGCACTGTGAGAGTGTTCTTCAGGCCTGTTCTGGAGTGTCCAAAACAACCATATAAGAGGGTGGACATCGCAAGAAAGAGGCAATTCAGGAATGCCAACAACTGGGACCATGTGGATGTATCAAAGTCCCAATACTTCCCACGGGCAGCTTGGTGAAGCACTGTACAACCATACACATAAGTATTGGTTTTTGAATGTAAATTTATTTCCGAGTACAATTACATTTTGAAATTGAAAACTCCTGAGAATAAGGTAAATATTATATAGTAAAGACTCTAACATATCTATTTTCCTGATGGCTAAATAGGAACAGCTAACAAACAAGGCGTGCAGTGAGTACCTGACACAAAGCAAAGTTCAAGGCAAAAGAATTTGATTTTACATGGGTATATCATGCACTGAGGACAGTGCAAAAATAAGGGGGAGGGGAATGTAACACCCACACGATGACCCCTATATGTACTTGTACACATTATTATGAGGTTGGCAAGCCAAGTTATGTTGGGCCTATGTGCTTACATTTTCTATGTTATGAGGCATGCATGCCTGCATATATAAATGTGTTAGATCGATGAGCCAGTGTACAAACGTGTTTTAACGCTAGGGTGTATGTGTGGTGAGGCCAGAGAACCTGTGCATTGAAAGGCTAGCAAGCATAGTAGACATAACAAGCTAAATTAATAAAATAACACGACGACTACAAACCATGGGATAAAAAGATTATGGGGGGTAGGACTCCACAAAAAGATAAAGGTGAGGTGGTGAAACTAGACATGGTTCCTAAGCAAAATAATTATTTGGTTATAATATTCCTAAAAGTAATTTTAGGAATAATATTAAAATAGTATAATCCTAAACTATAAATAAAAGGTAAAGGGAGGGGAATAGGAAGCATACAACTTTCTTTTCCATCAAAGACTGCCAAGGGATGATTGTGGACTTGGTTATGGGGAGAACCAGAGGATCGCTGGCTATTGTACCCCGAGGATCCTAGGCAGATCTGAGTATGAGTACAGTTCTCCTTGGGCTACCTCGAGGAAGGCTTAACCCCTAGAGGGAGGACTGTAGGGACAAGGGTCCTTGTATGTATATAGAGGGTACTTGGAGACCCCCCATGGCAACAGGAACTCCTAAAAGCCACAAAGATTTGAGACATCCCTGGCCAACCAAGCTGGAAACACTAGGGGGTATTGGCACAACCCATTAGCTACAGGTGCAGAGAAGGGGGTGCACTACCTTGGTAATGTGCGATGAAGGGGGGATGTAAGTTAATTGGTTGGATGTTGTTGCGGTTTGGCACCTTGGGCCCATTCATATTCTGAACGTATACCTAGCTTGAATAGTTGTTGGCATTGTGGAGTCATGGCCCTAGCGCGAGGATGGCCCACTACTAAGAGAGTTAGAGTAGCACGGTCTATGGTTGGGTCGTACATCTGAGGTATGTAGCTAGTCAATGGCTTTATCAAATCGGTATTGAATATACTTTGTTGTTTATGTTTTATGACTTTTGATGCACATTATTAACTATTTCAGTGATGTTATACATGTCTTTTCATTATGTTATAATCATATAGATATTAGTAAGAGTCGCATCACCCTAGCGGGATAGTTCGGGGGTATTAGAATGAATTTGCAAATTGGAGATAGATTGGTCAATGTTTTCTTGACCATATTGGGTGTTTTTTTGGCATTCTTCCATAGGATGTTGAAGTTCTTTTAATAGCTTGGGGCCACCCTTCAACATAGCCTAATGGCAATGTCTACTTACTTGGAAAACACCCTATTTAGGAGGAGTGTTGTGCATCTTGGAGGAGGGAAAGGCCTCTATAGCATGGGATAGCTGGGATTCTTAGCTAGGAGCTTTGAGTGGTAATATCCACAACTTGACCCCCCTAGATTGCAATGTACTTGTACACACAAAACTTAGGCTGGTGAGTCGTTATATGTTAATTAGGCTCGTGAGTTGGGTTCTATTGGGCTCTACATACCCTTGTTTGTACATATATGTTTTAAGGCCAATGTGTCCATGTAATTGGGTCAGAGAACCTATATTATTAGGCTGGTGAACCGAGTTCCATTGAGACCTGCATGCCTATGTATGTATAATGTGTCAAACTAGTGGGCTAGAGTACTTACGAGTTTTAAGGCCAGAGTGCCTGTGTGATCAAACCAAAGATCCTATGTGGTAAAAGGCCAATGGGCCTAACAAACATATTATTACTATAATCATATAATACTATAACATTATAATATAATCATATAATATTATAATATATTACTATAATAAAAAGTAAGGGTACACCATACTTACAAGAAGTGGTTCCTCTATTCAATTGATCATGATCAGTGAAGGGACAAGTGTCCCTGAGTAAGAGTCTAGAGTGTACCTGGAGACCCGTGAGGGCAACAAGAACTCATGGAGCCATAGGGCTCTGAGTAAGAGTCTAGAGTGTACCTGGAGACCCGTGAGGGCAACAAGAACTCATGGAGCCATAGGGCTCTGGACATCCTTGGTCGGCCAAGATAAGGGTAGTTGGGGGATGTGAGTTTGTTGGTTGGAAGCTATTAGGTTTTTGTACCCTCGCTATGTGAGGGTCTAGAGGGTATCCGGAGACCCGTGAGGGTAGAGGAAACTCCTGGAGCCATGAGAATCTAGACAACCCTAGTTGGCCAACGTAGACACCCTAGAGGTGGTGGCACAACATAATGGACTACAAGTGCAGTGAAGGGATGCAATGCTTGCAGTGAAGGGATGCAATGCTTGGATGTGGGGCTGATGGAGGATGTGAGCCTGCTCGTTGAAGGCTATCGGGTTTGGTACCATGGCTCTATTATGTTTGGTATGAGGCGTGTTCCTGGCTCGAGAAGTCGACAGCAAGTGAAGTCATGGCCCCAGCGCGAGGGTGATCGATTGCTAAGAGAATTGGACCAAGACAATCTACAGTTGGGAGGAATGTCTGAGGTCAACAAGCAGCCAGCAAATTTAACAAATAAGTGCTTGAAACCCATTACGTGCTCGTTTTAAGAATTATTGTGGCATGTCTTTTGCTATGTTATATGATTTTTGTTATTATGGCTTCACCATGCACATGGTGAAATGTTCTAGTTAAACTATGCAACTATTTTTGAGATATGTCTTAGTAATGTCGATACATGTGTGAGCAACATAGCCCAACAGGAAGGATGGGGATGTCACAAGTGGTCTCAGAGCGCAGGTATCAACATTGAGCCTACATGGGCTGGCAACAGAGCACGCAAGTAAATTCCACATAGCACTCTGCAAGCTATTCGACATAACACATAAACAAAATGCATTTTCATGGACGATTTCTAACATTGGTGCGTTCATTCTGAAAGGCTATGACATAGGGCAAGGGAGTCCATGACTACGTAGTGATATGTTTGACAATATTTCTACATAAAATATACTTGTACGCACTGCAATGATTGGGGATATGCAAAACATGAGCCTGTGCTGAACATGAATGTCTCTTACACATACCAAATTTGTAATCAAATATGCCATATATGGTAGCTTGGATTGAGCACATCAATTGCTTGAAAAAATATGCAAACCAAAAGCATTTCTGTGGAATATTACAAATTTTGAAGTGGAGGCATGTTATGGTATATCAACTCAACAAGAGTGCATGTAGATGGATAGAGATGTAGATGGATAGAGTCAAATTGTAATTGTGTAACAAAATTCCTACCGAATTAGGAAACAGGGTTTGTTGATTAAAGGATAGGGTTTATGGGGTTTTTCTATGCATTTTAGCAAGGAAATTATTGGGAAATGGATACAATCTTGGCATCATAATTGCCTAATACAATGGATGCCAAGTCATCTAATGACACCTCCCATGGCAAGTACCACTAGCATTAACCAATTCCTGGCTCATCATTGCCCTCCTCTAGTCGTGGCCTTAAACGTGATGGAAGTATGAGTCCAAATGCTTCTTGTGGGGAGGGTGCAAAAATTGTTGAAAGTTCAAAGAGAGCCATCAGGAATGATTGGGGAAGGGATTCATTCAGGGACTATGATCATGTTCATGATAGGAGAGGACCTCATGCACGTGAGATGATTGAGAGACATTCTTTTAGTTGCAGCCATGATTACCATAGTAGATCAAATGATCACAACTATAATCATAGGCATAAAGGTGTCGGTGATAGGGGCTGCCACAGGTAGTCTCCTTATTTAGGACGTGACTGTAGGAGCATTATACGATTTGAACTTTTAACATATATTTTGGTATTGTTTTTCTATGCCATCAACTCTTGTGTAGTCATGCTTGGAGATTTCATAACAATCAAACTAGTTGAAAAGTAACTTGTTATAATGAATGTCTTCTTCCAGTTTCTTGTTTATTCATATTTCATATAAAAACATTTTATTATATATGTAGTGTTGGCACAAAGAAGACAATTCAAGCCAACTGTGTTTAGGTCATTGTATTTCTTGTGTAATTGCAATATCACCTCCACCTTTAATTCATATAAACCCATGCTCTTATTGTGTCGTCGTTGTTATCAACATAGCTTATGGAGGATCCGGAATCTGCATTTACGTAGACTTGGATCCAAACCTACTCAAGACCAGTTTCCAATTTGGAGGCATTAGAGGGCCCACTCAAGAACCTTTGTTTCAAACTTGTTGAAAATGTCAAGCCAGGGGATTCTCAATTTGGCAAAGATATATCCAAAGATCTTAAATTTTTATTTTTATGGTTCATGACATTTTTTAATGATACATCTGTGTAAGTGCACTCTTTCCATGTATTCAAATCCCGAATTTATATAAATAAATTGATTTCCATGTAACTTATACTCTCATCCATGGATGCACCAGACCCATTTTCAGATTTTGAACAACTATTTCACTCAAATTGCAATATAAATTTCATTCCCTATGTAGTTGGGGATGAAACGGTTAAATTATTATTCTTTATTGTTTTAATTCTAAAATGATCTTAATTAATTTTGAAGTGATTCTAGTGTTGGGATCACATTAGGCTACTTAAATGGGGGCTAAGTTTTTAAAAACATTATATAGCAAGTCATATATTGTACACAAAATGGAATCTTCCACAAGAAAATAGGAGAGCAAGATAATTTTGCAATAGTAAGTAATTCTAGAGGGGACTCTAAGGCTCTGTGAGAGAAGTTTTCCTGTTGTATATGGAGATAACTAAGATAACCTCCATTGTTAATGAGGTATTAAGGGATTGATTGCCCGCCCAAGCGCTGTTGGCCGCTGCGATCTGCTCTGCATAGACTGTCTGGGCACTGCCCTTTGAGCCGCCTCCGCCCTGATCCTGGTCCTCCTGACCTCTAGGTCGATCGAATCTGCTAGGTCCCTCCCTCCTGCTCTTTTTCTCGCTGAGCCCCCTGCTCTTGTCAGATCGGCGTCCTCGGCTCCTGCAGGGTCTGATCGGATCCATTCATTCCGGTCTGGAGATGCCTCGCTTGTATTTGCTTGGTGCTGATCGGTTTTACTAATTTGCGCTTTGCAATGGAGGCTCAAGGCTCGCCTATTGGTCCCTCGCAAGCTCCATCCTCGGAAGCTGAAGGAGCCTTCTCCTCTCTTCTTGCTTCACTGCCTAAAAAGAAGAAGTTTGAAGTCGCTAAATTCGTCAAAAGACTCGACGATGTTCCAGAGGTAAATCTCCCACCCGAGGGCCCGATCCAGGTTGCTTTGTCCCTTGCAGATCGTGCACTGGTGGGGAAATTCACGGGCCTTTGGCCCTCGCCAAAATCGAGGGAAAACTGGGTCATCAAGAACTGGGTTCCGCTGATCAAAAACAATGTCACCTCTTATTTTTTGGGTAGAGGCTTCTTCTTGTTCGAGTTTATTTCATGGGACCTCAGGGTCTCTACCTCAACAAATGGACCCCTGACTTCGATCCGACCATGGATGTCCCAACAGCGGTCCCTGTCTGGGTTCGTCTCCCAAATCTTCCAGTGCACTGTTGGAACTGGGAGTCCTTCAAGCACATTGGAAATACTTTGGAAAAATTCATTAATAGAGCATACAACAATGATCAATACGATTGCGCCCAAATCTGTGTCAAGGTGGACTTAGAGGTGGGGCTTCCGGAGGACATCAAATTAAAGGTTGGTAGTTGGACGCATGTGCAAGTGCTAGACTATGAGCAACTCCCTTTTAAATGTCGTAAATGTCATATCTATGGCCACTATGCAAGAAGGTGCCCGAACAAAGGGGAAGCAGAGAAAGGTAAGGAAGAAGGCTGGAACCAGGTCAAGAGGTCAAAGACATCCCACAAGAAATCTAGGGTTCATGGCCCCCAACCTGCCTCCACCCAGAATCCTCCTCCGCCAAAAAGCCAAGAAAACAGGTACGAGGTCTTAAGCTCTGCTGAAGAGACCCCTCAGGTAGAAGATAAGCAAATAAACCTTCGGAAAAAACAACTTCAGCAGATGCAAGACCTGAAGAAAGCGCCATGGCAAGAAACAAGGAAAAGCAAATAGAAGCATCCGAGGAGGAACATGACTCGGAGGAGTCTGAGGGGGATGGAGAAATAGGAGACATGCAGACATCGGTCAGAAGATCGACAAGAGGCCGTAAATCTGCTAGAGAAAAGAGAGATCAGGAAACTTACAAAGACAAACTACAGGGTAGTCAGCCCACTCTAGAGAAACTCCTTGGCAAAAACCCGAAGACAACTAAAAGCCAAGTGCAGGGCTCCAAGGGAGCCCATCATCATAAAAATAAATGATGAAGATTGTCTCCTGGAACTACAGAGGAATGGGGAGCAAAGTGAGAGAAGAAGCAACGAGAAGCCTTATAAGAAGAGAAGCCCCAGACATTCTTCTGATTCAGGAGACCAAAATGGAGGACAAGGAGTTTCTCCAAATCAACAAAAAATTTTGGAAAGGAAGCAGCGAACATGCAGTTTCAGCACGGGGAGCCTTTGGGGGTCTGGGCTCCCTCTGGAATCCTCTCAAGTATAGGTTGGTCTCCGAGCTGCACAACACCCACTGGTTGTTTTTTAAGCTCTAGCCTTTGGACTCGAAGGAGGCAGTCAGCCTTTTCAATGTCTATGTTCCAACAAATATAGGGGAGAAAAGGGAATGCTGGGACTCCATCAGACAATTGTCGGAGTCAGAAAATTTGGAAAACATCATTGTGGCAGGGGATTTAAACCTTACCATGCGCATGGAGGAAAGCGAGGAGGCACAATCATAAGGGACCCGGCAAGGGAATGGGTCGAAGACCTCATGCAGGACTGGGATCTACTTGACATCCCCCCAGAAAATGGTAAGTACACCTGGTCTAACAAAAGAATAGGTCCTAGGCACATTGCTGCTAGACTTGATAGATGTTTGGTGCAGAGTTCCTTCCTTCTGCTGGGCTTAGAATCCAGATTGCATATCCTCCCATGCAGTGTTTCAGATCATAAGCCCATTCTACTTGAGATGTTGGACCATAAAGATCTTGGACCCATCCCCTTCAGATTCAACCCTCTTTGGGTCAAGGAACCAGAGTTCCTGAATTTGGTTCAAGACTGTTGGAATCTGCCAGTGAAAGGTTCTTCTTTCTACATTTGGGAAGAAAAACTTAGAAGACTGAAAGTAGTTCTTAAAACTTGGGCCAAATCCCTTCCCTCCCCTACAAAAGAGAGAAAGCAGGCCCAAGACATCCTCGCCCAGCACCATGCTCAAAGAGAAGATGCAGAAATCACTAAAGAAGTTTTGGACAAGGAAGCTGAGCTCCAGCAAATCTTCCATAAAGCTTGCCTTTCGGAGGAAGAGCATTGGAGACAGAAATCTAGGAGTTTATGGCTTAAAGCAGGAGACAGAAATACTGCCTTCTTCCACAAACAAATAAATGACTAAGTGGGTCTTTATTAAAGTGGGTGAATTAAAAAATAGAAAGTGAGATTTAAAAGTGCATTTAATCTCAGCCATTGATCTAAATCTATTTCAGCCATTGGATTTAGAGATCAACCAAAAGTCACTTGGATCACCCAAAAGTCACTTGGAGTTATATTAAAGGAGGAAAAGGAGGAAAAGATCATTAATTCTTTCATGAGCAGATTGAGAGAAGGAGAGCAAGAGAGCAAGAGAGATTTCTGGACAACGAGCTGCGGAGTATCAGCAGCGGAGTAACAACAGTGAAGTTTCAGCAGGGTATTTTTTTAGCAAGGCTGAGTTTCAGCAAGGCTGAGATAAGTTGTAAAAGTTTGCTTGCTGATTTTTGTTGAATATTTTCTTGCTGTAAAAAGGTTTTTTTCAGAAATAAAGAAGAGCTCTCAAACTAGTTTTCTCCAAGAGTTGTAGGGGGTTTTTTCAGGGTCACGTTGACAAAAAATATCACTGTTTTAATGTGTTTTAATGGCTGTTTATTACTGTTGTTTTTTATTTCTGCAATTTTGAGCATTCTGTAAAATTTCCAGAATTTGTGTTTTCAACAAATTTATTTTTTTCAGCTTGTTGAATGTATGGTTATGTGAAAGTGCATTTAACTACATGGGAGAAATAAGGAGAAACTGAAAACTGGAGTGGGAAAATAGAAATTTTAACAAGTAATTTTCTAAAGTGTTGTTTATTGAGGTTGTGAAATTGTTTGGATGGTTAAAAGTGATTGGAATTAGTGTTAGAGAAGAACATACATAACAAACAGTCGATTCATATTTAGAGACGTACAGGGCAATAGTAGAGAATAATTTCAGAAACAACAAGATTACTCAAGATAAAACAATCACTGGAGAACATAAATCACTTTGCTACATAACAGGCTTGGCCGTTGGCTTGCTTTCCTTGGCTAGAGAAATTACAAATTTATAGAGGTAGAAGAAGGATCTAGAATCCTGTATGTGATGGAGATATGGAATGATCTAGAAACCACTAGTGGTGTAGGAGGATCTAAAATCTTGTCATTTCAGCTCCTCATTCATTAAAGTGATGCTTGCATCATCAAACTTCAGGTCCCTGTAGTTGTTGAAGTGCTCATAGCTACAATTAAATTTTCCCAACTGTCTGACATAGAAAACATTAGCAAAATAGCTCTAATTTCATCATCTAAAATGATTTAAACAGAGGCAAATTGATTAGTAATAATATTAAATGCATTCAAGTGCTCAACAACTAAAGGACCCTCCTTCATTTTGAGATTATAAAGCTTTTTCATCAAGAACACTTTGTTTGTTGCTGTGTTCTTCTCATATAGATCATGGAGCTTCTTCCATAATCCTTCAGCTGTCTTTTCTCTAGACACATTGAAATAAACATTCTTTGCTAAATATTCACGTCTATCTAGCTTATTCCACTATTCATTTGTCATCGATGAGGGTTTCTTTGTTGTGCCTTCAATCAACAAGTACTGATCCTTTAAAATCAGTATATCTTCCATCTGTGATTTCTATAGGGCAAAATTAGCCCTGTTCAACTTCTCCATATCTGTAACTGTTGTCTCTATTTTCAATCAAATTCACGCCCCAAAATACAAAAAACTCCACTTAAAAATAAAACTTTAATTATTACTCTTTAAAATTTAGTAATAATGACCTTCCTCCTTTTAAAATACCATTTTCGAAATTCCTACTCCTTTTTAAAATATACTTTTCAAAATTCCAACATATAATTATATATGTTTCATAATAAATATAAAAACACATATAATGTTTTAACCTTTTCACATTTCAGACATACATATGTTGGTTTGAGAAAAAACTTCAGTTATACATGAAAACTTGATGTAAAGCTTTTCAAATTCCAGAAACACGTTTCAACATAGGTCCAAGACTTTGAAGAAAGACTTTGTTTTTCTTCAGCTATTTCTTGGACAGATTGTTCAATAGCTCCAGGAGTAACAACCAACATTTTTACAAAAGGAGATGGCACTAAGCATTGCATGGTGGATATTCAAACCTAGCTCCAATACCAATTGTTAGAGCAGAACATACATAACACACAACGGATTCGTACTCAGAGACTTAGAGGGCACTAGCAGAGAATAATTTCAGATACAGACAAATGGAGAAACAACAAGATTACTCAAGATAAAACAATCACTAGAGAACAGAAATCTCTTTGCATTACATAAGAGGGTTGGGCCTTGGCTTGCTTTCCTTGGCCACAGAAATTACAAATTTATAGAGGCAGAAGCCTGTATGTTTCGAAGGTTTTTAAATTATAAGATTGTTATAATACTTGAGTCAATATCATGGTTTACTAGTATTACCCTCCCAAAAAATAGTAGTTTATTTTTTAATCAAACAACTCAATTATAAAGATAAAATGAATAAAGATTTGTAATTATAAACATATATTTTTATTTTGTTTCGAAGGTTTCTAAAGTATAAGACTGTTATAATACTTGAGTCAATACCATGGTTTACTAGTATTACCCTCCCAAAAAATAGTAGTTTATTTTTTTAATCAAACAATTCAATTATAAAGGTAAAATGAACATAACTATTTTTGAAATAAATATCAATATTTGATCTATGGATACCATTAAGAATATTCTAAAATATGTGTCAAGTTTAAATTCTTACCATTTAGTTAGTTGATAAGTATCAATCCTATTTGCAATGGGTCGAGAGGAATCAAATCTCCAAGTTGAGATGGATCTAAGCTCCTTTAATTATTAATTGTTAATTATAATTATAATATTTATTTTATTTTGATGCAATCAAACATTACAACATGTCTATCATTTATGCCTTGCATTTTATTTTATTATGTTGGAGTCAAAATGATAAGTTAAAATATTAGAATCCCTATTTCAAAACAAACACACCTATCAATAGAGGTGTACTGATAACATTACCCACATAAATATCATATTGAGCTTCTCATGATTAAATCTCTCATAATTCAAAGGACATAATAAATATCATTAATTCAAAGTACATAATAAATATTATGTTTAGCTTCTCTTGATTAAATCTTAGATAATTCAAAGGACATAAATATCATGTTGATCATCTCTCGATTAAATATCCCATAATTCAAAGGAGAGTGTATCATAGTTATTTATAAACTTCAATTTTTTGTTTTATGATTTTTACACCAAGAGGCACATTCTACACTCTACCAATTATGAGGGGATGCCCGACTTTCATTCATCATCAACAAAGGAGTTGATATGAGTCCCTTTCAAAATAGAAATTAAATTTATTGTAAATAACACACACATATATGGTTTTGGTTAAAAACATTAAAAAAATCAATAATCTCAGTCTCGCTATATTAATTGTTTTTGTTGTCAATATTAGAGCCTAAAATGAAGGAAACGTGGTAATAATATTTCACTTTAACTAACCAAAAATATGCTAAGTTTCTAAAGAGATAAATTTAATTAAAATAATAATAAAATATATCTTATATTTTCCTTTATGATACTTTTATATATATAATATATATATATTATATATATATATCTATATATAATTATTTATTATATATATATTAATATATATATAATATATAGATGAATGATGACCATCTAAAAATATTTCAATGCTAAAGGAAGAAGCAATAAAACAAAAAATAATTCAATTACTCCTTAATAAGAGGAAGATGTGTAATTCATTCAATTGTTAATGTAAAATTATATGTCACATTCAAAAAATATTAATAATAATCCAAATATTCAATATGGGTGATAAATAAAGCATTTCACTGTTAACGTTAAGTAATATTGACATGTATTTATAACTATATTAATAACACAAACATTTTATATGAACAATGTGCTCCATAAATACAAAGTTTGAATGTTTATACTAGGTAAATTATTCATAAAATATATATATCATATATTATAGTAGTAGTGTTTATATCATTATATTTATATATGTGTTATAAAAAACAACTTTTGGTTAAAATACTATAAAACATTTTCCCCTTTTCTTATGGTTCTGTTATGAGATTAATATCATGGTGGGGATTTGTGCCCACCACCTTGGGTTGATTAAGAATGAACATCATGAAGTACGACGGGTGACATGGCCATTCCCATGCATGCAGATGAAATTCAAGAGTTAAAGTCTGCAAGGATATGTGGAATGGGTGGTATGGAAGATTTTGGCACTCGTTTCATCGAAGGGCACAACTACTATGAGCCCTTGTTGATCTTTGTGAGCTGCAATCAGTCAATATCATAGTTGGTGTCAAGGAACTTTTTCTTACAATATGGGGGTTCTTGATGTATGTCAAAACACCGCCAAAAGTTTATGATAAAGATCCAATATTGAGCCTTATTCACATGTCAACATCAAGGATTCAAATCCTCTCTCCCCGTATGCAAATTTTTGGGTTTGCTTCTATTTGGGTATCCATATCTCTTCCAACATTTAGTTATCATTTTGTTGTCTACAATACCCTAGTCTACACTTATGTGTGGTCTAATATCTTCTCTATAGATAGTTTTTGTTAGCTAAATGATTAGTTTCGTATCTATTAGTATGATGTTTGGATAGACCAATTTATGTTGTTTTCTATTTTTAAAGGGGAGGGGGTTTCACAAGCTGAAGAGTTGGTGAGTTTCGGTCTATTTTTTTTAACGATATCCATCTTTGGCGCTAGGAGTCGGGCGGCTAGCTTGAGCCATTACGCCTTCATTTTATGTCTCTGGAATTATTCATTCCTTGGGAACCGTTTTCGATATGCGATTTTACCGTCTCTCTCGGACAAATAGTTCAATGGCTAATCTATGTAGTGGCTTTTAATCTTGGGTTCTCAGGAGAATTTGAGTCTCTAAGGGTCTACCCTCATCTGATGTTGTGCCAAGTTACTATGAAGTGAGTAACAAAGCAATTATTATTGTCAGAGTAACCCCTCCTATGACATCTATAATGGGAACCCATTAGAGGTTTTATTTTTAATTTCTATCCTAAAGCTGAGTTCTCATCTCATGGGTCCCTTGGTTATTAGAGGTAATAATTTGTTGCAACAATTTCAAGTAGGGATAGTGGGATTTTCTTAGATTAATGGGTCTGAAGTTACAACAAACATTATCCTTTTTCTGAGAGCAGGATTTATTTGCATTTGGGCTTGTTGTCTATTAATTCATCTGGAGTTGTGCATCCTTGCTAGCCAGTGCATAGCTTTTTTTCTTTTTTTGAGTTTGGGAGATACTGAGGATGACATCAACTAGTTGGCTGCCATGAAATTCCAATGAATGAAAAACCAAATTGATGGGGGAGGAGGCTAGGGCCCACAATGGTGCAATTGTGACGAAGAACAAGCCATAGAAGTTGTCAAAGCCTTTCATGAGACCATGTATGTTGATGTTTGCAATGAACTACATAATATAGAGAATTTGGTAGTTAGTGATAGACACTTTATGTCCAGTTTACAATTCTTGGAATAATTTGAGAAACTAATTTGAGGCGCTAGCCACACCAAGGGCCAAAGGAAGAAGTATCTTCAATCCCTCTTTCTCTACTAGAAAGTGAAGTCTCTCATGAAAGGACTCATGATGCAGAGGCAAGAATTTCAATATAATATATTTTCTAATCTTGCAAATACTAAGACGGAGAAGTGGAACATGAGATTCTATATGGAATATATGAACAATAGGCCATCTTGAATTGATCAACATATCCCTTGAATTTCCATTTCATTAACCCCTACATGATCAAGCACAAGAGGTCCACCACCTATGAACTCTTATTACCCTTAGTTTTCTAATACATGTACTCTTAGTGTTATGGTTTGATGTTGTTATACTCTTTTGCAATATTGCAAATTGTGATATTGTTATAATATTGGAATTGTTATTCTAATAATAGATGGTTAAGAAACCTAGTTTCGTGTAGGGCATGTTGAGACCATCTACTGTAAAATAGTATTGGGATCGATATTTTAATATATTTTGATTATTGGAAAGCAATACCACATAGATTACAAAAGGATGTATATGTTATGTGTGTGTGTGTGTGGGGTATATATATTATATATATATATATAATTATAATTATATTAAAATTTCAAGCAGTCTGATTATTTACCTTTTGTCATTTTCAAGGTATTTAAAGGTTATTTCCTTAAATCAGCATACATGTGTGGAATGAAAATTTAATCCTGTGTGTCTACATAACACAAGTGGCCAAAGCAGAATTCAATGATTGTATCCATTTACCATTAAGAATATAATTTAAAAAATAAATTTACATCATGTGCTGTGTGTTGATATAGAAACTTTGTTAGAGTGCAAACTTGAAAAAAATGGTGCCTTAAGATTTCTCCTTTGTCGTTTAATCTATTATCAATCTATCTACGTATATATATTAATATTTATATATATATATATTATATATATATATATATTATATAATATATATTATATTGATAACCTGGACAGATGATCTCTTAAGGTGCAATTTTTTTTTCCAAGTTTTCCACTCTAATAAAGGTTTGTATATAAAAATACTTAATCCCTATCAACACATGCTACATCAAATGTTAATATTGATCCATAAGTATTAATATGTTTATTACTACCACCAAAATTGTGTTACTACGTATGTGTAAGACACTCACTAAGGAACCACAAATTTTATAAAGTTATTCATGTTTTTGTGGGAAATAATCTCGTGATTTTAAGAATGGAATATAGTAAATAAGTACACATGTATATGCAATCAAAAGTCAATAAAATATTTTTTCACATCTAAATTGATCTTAATTCAACTCAAGAGTCATGTAGAGCACAAGCAAAATAATAAAATTCAAACAATTTCAAGCTCCTTTAAATCAAAATGTTGCATTGAATTCATCATCCCTCATTGAAAGACATTTTTGGAAAAAAAGTTTAATAATATAGATAATTAGGTATTCAATAAATTTAATATTTTTATACAACTATATAGTTACAAAACATGGAATGCGTTTATTGTATTTGAGTGTAGTATATATAAAACACATTTATTAATCATAAATAAGAAATTTGTTCTTGGTGGGTAGTTCATGATAGAATATGACCAAGGAAAATACTTTAATATTGAAGGAAATTGTGTATTATTAAATTGTACAAAGGTGATTCACCATTTATCATTTAGATTTCAAAAATTTGAGTGTTAATTGAGTTTCACCTCAACGGACAAGTGGAGGCTCAGGAAATGGTAGAAGTTTCATGTTGTGTGATGGCAATGTTGGAAAATTTTCTTTGATTCCTTGAAAACTATATTGATGGCCTTATTTTTGTAGTGTTCCATTTTGGCGACTTATTTTGTGGGGTTGGAGTCATCAATATGTTTACATATATTTTGTAAATTTGATGCCATGTTTTAGTGATAGGATCATGAACAAATTGTTGAGATTTAGGCCCTTTTGGATTGGCAAGTCCCTTTACTTAGGATGTTTGTTCCTTGAATGGGTTATAAATAGTCATCTATTAGGCAAGTGATTTTAGGATGGAATATATTTTTTTGATCCTTGCATTTATTAAAGGAAATTTTTTCTCAATAGAGGAGTCAGTTAAACCTAATTCATGTTACAATTCCTCACATAGAGTTTCAGAGGTGGAGAGTAGGTAAGTGAGATCATGACTTTTTGAGCCATATGGATGTGACTTTAAAAATAAATAGTAGTAAGTAATAGTAATATGATCAATGCCTCATTCTAGGGATATAAGGATAGTTGATAGGTGACAGGGTAACTCACTCCACCAAGAAATACTTATTGGAGAGTGGTAACATGAATATTAGTTCAACATAAGGAGAAAGTCAAGATGGGTCACAAATAAGTGTGTAGATGTAACCCAAAATGTTTTTAGCCATATGGAGTTATACTCTTTATAGAATGATATTTCACTACAGAAATGCTCAAATTGATAATGCTATATATTATGTAGGAATTTCATGTATTAGTAGTACGAGGGCAGGTTTCTAGTGTTTGAAAGTGTAACTGTTCAAGATAGTTCATTTTGTATGAGTTTCCAAGAGTGGCAAGAAGGAGTAGGGATAACGGTACAAACTAAAAAGGAGTTCTAGGTGGTATAGCTCTATAATATATGTGTGGTTGAATAGTAGCATGAAACTTATTTCTTAGATCTTTAACAAATAAGGCTCAACCATATAATTAATCCTACTACCTAATCACCTATTCTTCTTGAGAGATGTTCTCATTACCAATTTAATATCGAGATGGTCAATTGACTTATCCAAAGTGGTTTCATGAAGCATAGGTAACTTCCAACATACCTAAGGGTACATAGAATTGAAACTCCATATATATGTTTCATATGATATAGTACAACTCAAAGGGTTACTAAATATGGATATCCAACTTGTTGAAACCTCTTGTATTTCCTATCTGTTTCCCTTCCCACCAGAATTTTATTAAATATATGACACACCATTATGTTAGTTACATATGATAGAACAGAAATCCACCATAAAATATAATTTGTCTCAAACATGTTCTGACAAAATTGTTTTTATCCCACCAATGGTAATCTTTGTTAACAAATTGAAAGATAAAAGGTATAAATATCAAATTTTACTTAGAACTAATATGTAGAATATATATTAAAAAAATAAAATAAATGAAGTGTTAGACATAATGCTTCAGGATTTTTATAAAAGAAAAGAATTGTAAATGGTCAAGAATACGAAGATGAAGGGAATATTGAGGAATGAATTGAATATTCACTCAAGTTGTATGAATTTAATTTCTCTCCATTATAAAATAAATTCAATTCAAGATTTACAAATAAAAAAAGTATCAAAGCTAGCTTAAATCTCTTATTCTCTCCTCCTCATGCTAGAAACAACCCTTAATAGTTCTGAGCTTTGTTTTACTTCCTACATGTAAAAACAACCCTCTACCTCTCCAACATTTGGTGCCAATCCCACATATAGAAATAAGAACTTACTCTTGCTCTATATTATTCTTTCCTAACATCCCATTATATTTTCCAGAAACCCTTGATTCATGGGATCTAGCTCTTCCACACTCATATACATGTTCATTGGATATTTCACACCTTTTCACATGCCCTACTCGGTCCTTGTGACTTACTATTCACCAATTTATTTGTCACTTTTGATTTTCTTCTTCGATATTGGTATCTCGTCAAACTCTTCACCTCAATTTGACCAAAAATGTGGTGCATATCTTAACCTTGGCTTGACTAGAATCATGGTGTAAATATTAATCGAACATGGTGCCACTCCTCAAATTAAGGTTCATTTGTAATGTTTCAAACATATGTGCTACTTATGCTCATGGTGAACTAAATGTGAACTTGTGATCTTTCTAAAAGTGAGGAGATGTTCACTTTTTGACATGTGATGGAGATATAGACACTAGCCTAACTTGAAAAAGCTGGGCATTATCCTCAATTTGAAGGAATAATGTAGAATTATTGAAGATTTATATATTTTAAAC
Source organism: Pinus taeda (assembly GCA_000404065.3). NCBI lineage: Eukaryota > Viridiplantae > Streptophyta > Pinopsida > Pinales > Pinaceae > Pinus > Pinus taeda. Next base: position 18,524 of record APFE030080303.1, read on the forward strand.
ATTTCCTGTCTAATAATTCTTTTCTATTGCAAAATGAAACTTTGAGATGATATACACATAATTGTTGTATATATGTGTTTCATATTTATGACAATATGATAGAACCTCTATATTGAGGATGATATTGTAGAACAATTTTTGTAAATATATAAGAACCTTGTAATTTTTCTGCAACAATGGCATCAGTTTAAAATTCAAGCAAACGATTTCACTGACTACTAGGGTATTTCTAAAACCAAATATTATCATTGTAGATAGCTTGTTTGCCCACGCCTTAGCTCATATAATTGTTGACTAAGACACATTCATAATCTCCATTGTAAACATAGTTCTAATTGGAGAGGATAACTATGGAGAATTGCCCAAAAATATCATGAAAAATCTCATTCTTAATAGCTTGTGGAATGGCATACTTAACAGAGAGAAGGAAAACACACCTTTCAATCCTACTTTCCACAAGGAGCTATCCATATGGAAGAATATGGATAATAAAGCCTATGAACTTATTGTTATATATGTAAGTGAAGACATGGGTTATCATATTCTTTCCATTATAATTTCTTAAGGTGTGATAAGGAAGTTAAAAAATATATTTATGTCACACTTCGAATTGCAGCTTGGACTTGAGTAATGATCAACTCTTCAAGCTTGAGTTCAACGATGTAGATTGTTTGGCTCTACATTCTTAAATCAAAGGCTTCATGGATTAGATTGATGCAATTAGATTCATTTGAGAAACTACTCTTGTATGCTTCATCAAGTCCCTCTACCCTATATATTCTCACTATCCTTATTTTATGCAAGCTAGTGACCAATTGAAGTCCATTATATTTGATTCTCTAGTAAAGAAAGTTTCAAAATGAGATATATTTTCGGAATGATATATAATAACTTAGTATCTGGAAAAACAATGTTCCTTACTCAAAAATGGATGAATCAATAACATCATTCCTCTAAAGGAAGTGACAATAAAAAAATAAATGTAAAAAATAATTCCATGAGAAGTGAGGGTAAAAACCACCAAGGAGAAATATTTGACCCTCATTTCATTTGTTGTTGTGGAGACGAACATGATGGATTAACATGCACAATCCATTGGGAGAATACTGAATCCAGGAAAAATCAAAATGAATATAAAGGTTAAAAAACAAACCGAACAAAAGTTAAAGAACATGAACTTGTTGATCACATTGTTTCCTATTGTAATATTGGAGTAATTAAAAAAAAAATTCACACTTCAATAGATTTTTAGAGAGATGCATCACTGCTTCACATAGGTGATACATGCCACAAGACTTTTGGAGATACTTCGTTACACACTTTAGTGATAATTTATATGGGAAAATTTACTTTGTGGATAATCAAGTCTCAAATGTTTAGGACTTATTACCATCAGGCTTAAAGTGCCTACATTTCGTTACTTTCTTCTGCATGTTATACTCTACCTTCGAGAGTTGAAAATAAATATATTGTTCCTTTGTCAAATTCACCAAAAATACACTCTATTCATATATTCTATAGTAACATTGATCAAAATTAAATCATTATATTATTTTGCATCCATCTTGATGCTTTTGGAGTGGAAAAATTAAAGGAATCAACTTACAAGTGTAGATTTATTAGTCACAAAAAGTTTGTAGAATTGGTCTCAAAAACATTTTGGGGCTATTTTGATATCTTAAATGATGTTTAAACATTCAAAACCATTAAAATATGATACTCTTGAAGACCTTTTAACCAGGCAATAATTACATCAATCATATCTTGAAAGTAAATTTTATGTCTCCAAGAAGTTGACCTATTATTATTAACCAACATAACTCAAGAATATGCCATGTCAACCACTACTAATCTTGAAAGATAGGCTATCCACATGGGAAATATAAAGAATACTATACAAGGGTTGAGTTGTAATTCATGATGGTTGTTAAATGGATCAAGTGTAAGCCCTATTTTTCTACTGGGTTTCCATTCTATTCAAGTGCATTTTGTTTCATAATAGAGTAGATTAGCTAAGAGTGGAGAGAAAGAGAGTAGAATATAGGGGGTTTGTATTATGTAGTTTGCCATGGAACATAGGTCTCAAGTGCCTCCATGAACTATACATAATCCTTTCTATTTCCAGTGTTTCCATTCCAAACAAAAGGGTCTAGAATAGCCTCACCTTCTAGCTAGGTTTTCTCCAAAATGGATTTCCTAGAGCATATCCTAGTGTTTTTTTATGGTTGAACCATGCTTTATTTTAATGTTCTCTATTTTTTGTTTTATCTATTACATGCATAGAAAAGAAATCTATAATAGAAAATCATGAATCTAAAGAAATTAACCATTCATAGTATAGATTCTAATTTATTTTAAAATATTTGTTATAATGAAGAAACCATTAGAAAATAAATGGAAAATTTATAGATAAAAAGTATAAATAAGGAAGGAATCTGGCAACGTGGTTATCATGATTAGAGTGGAGGATGAAAGACTATTGAAGTTGAAAGGTACATCTTCTCATACTAGAATTATGCATATATCTCTCATCACCATGATTAAATTACACTATCATATGTATTGCATGACATTCTATATATTTTGGGCATATTAATTATCATATAATTCATTTATTGAAAAGGAATGGTGTTTCTAGTTTTCCTACTATTCATAGGGAACTAAAGCATTCTCATACTTATATCTTTGGAGGAATATAAAACAGTCATTTCCTCATTGTGGGTGCTCCTCCTTCACCCCTACATTCCTCATTCACTACACCCACTATACCCACTTTTACTAGTGGACCACGTTGATTATTCTTTAATCTAGATTATTGATCAGTTCATATCAAAAGATAATGTTGTTGATCAATTTCCCAGATCCTCACAACAGCCACAATAAAAGTGTACAAGCCCGCAAACTCTTGATTTAGTCACAACTTCAACAATGCACACATCCTACATGTGAACCCAAAATTTCATATCTCCTGAACCCAACTATATGCAACCGCAGCTGAGAACAAACTCCTTAGGATCAAACCTCTTTACAAAAATTCTCCACCAGGTGTTTGCCTCATATCTCCGTGTAACCAATACTAGTGACCAAGCACATGAGATATTGAATCCCAATACCTCAGTCATATCCTTGGTGCCACCCTTTACCACAACACTACAACAAAAAAGGCCATTAGCTCTAGAAATAGTTTCGGAAATTAGTGTATTTGATCCTTCAAATTGGGTTCAATTGATGGTGCAAAAAAAACGCTACAATGTATTTCACTTTGGATCTAGAAATAGCATTGGTAATTGTGCTGGAAATACCACTGTGTTTAGCATTGATAACTATTTCTTTCATTCTTTCTTCCATTGTTTCATCCATTCAAAGTTGTAGTTTTTCTCCCAATTGTGCTTCCTACATTGCATATGTTATGGCATCAAAAATAACTTCCATTTTGGCTTCCTAATTTATGTCAAGTTATGCTTCCATTATGGCGTTGTTTGTTGCTTTGAGTTTTGCTTCCAATATGGCATCACTTATTGCATATAACTTTACTTTCATTATGGAATATTCCTTATCTTCTATTATTTCTTCCATTATAGTGTCTTTTCTTGCTTCTAATATTGCTTCCATTATTACTTCTTGGTTTGTTGCCTAAATGGCTTCTCTATTTTGTTCTTAGGGAACAACAAGTTGGGCAGCATAACTGTCCTGTCAATTTTGTCTCATAGCATAAGTTGCAACTTGCAGTCACTATTTAGAAAATCAAATAGCCACCAAATCATGTCTATGTCATTTTTTTTAGCTTTTTAATAAACTGAGAATGTTTTCTCAAAGAAAAATGTTATATGTATCAAAGCATTTAGATATTAATATATAAGAAATTAGTCATAGAAAGAATGAATATATTATGTAATGTAATTGATTCGACTGATTCACTTTTAGACAAAATTTAATGAATATATAATTTGGTGAACAACTTTATATTTTTGAAAGTATTTAATTTATTTTTAATTTATTTATTTTTTGAATATTTTTTAATATATTTTTTATATAATTATTTTTAATAATTTCTTAAAATTTTAATAAAGTTTAGTTACAAGTTAAAAATCTATATGATAAAGTGGGGATGATTTTTCATAAGAAAAAATATTAGAATAATTACAAGTTAAGTTTTAATAGTTTTAACAAAACTTTTAAAAATTTCCATGATAAAATGATGATAAATATATATAATCAAGAATAGAAATAACTTTTTTTATACATTTTTTATTCATATATATCTTAATTTCATAATATAATAATAATAATAATAATAATTTGAAATAAATTTGGAAATTGGTTGTAATTAGTTTAATGAGAACATGTACACCCTTTACCCCATTTTGAGAGAGATTTAGTCACCATTGTCCCCATTTTGAAAGGGAAAATCATTGTCTCCATCTATTGTAGAGTCTTAATCACCAATGAAGGAAGACACTCATGTGAAACATATATGTTATAGGACAGGATAAAATTTTCATCAACAACATAAGAAGTAGATTCTTCATGTGTAACACTATCTTGAGAATATATTTCCACATTATTGAAGAATTCTGCACTGATTTCGTGATTGTTATGATATATCAAGCTCTATATACATCCTAATGGTCTTCCTCTAGACCATCTTCATCACCATATAATATTTTCAATGCAGTCCAAATTTCATCCAATGATTAATATCTATGATTGAATAAAGAATAATATCAGACACAGATGAACATAAACTTCCATAAGCCATCTTAGCTCTCTTAAACCATTCAAGCTTCTCATCCTCTAACATTAGTTCTATCTCAATTCCCATGACTATCTGGTACAAGACTTTCCTCCTACGATGAAGCAAAATCATCAGTGCCCATTCATAGTAATTGTGTGGAGTGAGAATAGTGGAAGTTGGGAATTCCATTCTTTCACCAATTCAATTCTCTCACAGTTTTTGGAACTTTCAATTTGTGGAAAATTCCAACACTTTCAATCTACCAACAGTTTCCAATGCTTTGATCTTCAAACCTACAAAAAAGAAATTATGCACCTTCTCCAGCACGCTCTTCACTTTGATTCCGTGTTAAATTATTAGGGCTTGCATATGTAAGGCCATAGTTTGCGAATAATTGCATAAACTTACAAGAATTAAGAAAAAATGCAAGTTTGAATGAATTTTGTATATTCAATAGTGATGAAAGAATCAATACATAAAACAACTAAGTTAAGATTAACTGCATGCAAGCACTAAAGCTAAGTAAAGCTAAGTGTGTTTTATGCTATCTTAATATGAGTGTACACCACATGCAAGCACTAAAGCTAACTAAAGTTATATGCAATGTGCATGTTCACCACTATTCATCACTCAACTACATACAAGCAATAAATCTGTATGCTATGTCAATGTGCATGTACACCAATAAGGAGATATAGTTTTTGATATCTGTGAGAAAAATACTTTCACATTTAATTCAAAAATTTAAAGCTTTTCATTATTAAGTGGTATATGATATGGTTATCAATATCCATTTTGTTACACAACAGTCAAGGTTTATTAAAGATAAATATACATCATCAAATTATTAATTGTAGCCATAAATGATGCATATCAACAATATGTACCATTTAGTGTTGCTAGTGCTATGCAGAATTGATAATGATAATCTTTCCCTAAATGATATAACAACTATGTTTTGTTTTGAAAAGATCTGAAGAGTTATGTTTCTTTTCCCAAAGCCATCAAATGGTGCTTTGATAGATGAAGGCATAATATTGGAGGAGGATTATTAAGTTTCCCTATACCAATTCCACAACATGAATCTACACTTTTCCCTGTCTCGTTTCCATAACATGAATTTACACTTATACAGTATGAATCTATCCTACATATATATATTAGATTCCTATAATATTCCTCTAGATAATCACTCTCTGTTTTTAAGTCAAATATTATGTATATATATATATATATATAGATTATATATATATGACTCTAGTAATGAACTTTTTGTATATTTTAAATTCAGCTAATAAGTAAGAGTACATGCTAAGGAACAAAACGGTTCCTAGGAGGCACATGAACAATTATAGTAATTATGTAAACACGATCTTACAAATTATCCTACATATGTTCATATCATTCTTCTAATACATGTTCATATTGTTCTGTTCTTGGCACTAATATAGACATTGCCTTTTAACAGACCAAGATATCTCACTAGTTCATCAATACAAACACATTTGATTCCTTTTAATTAGGTACGATTTATGTTCATGTATCTATTTTCTTTGTACTATTTTGTTTTCCTTTCCTTCCATTGAATGAAACTTATGCAAAATAAGGATTCCCCAATGATTTTTCTTGTGTACAATATTGTCATGCCTAGACATGCATATATAATTGACACAATGATAACCAACAAAATTAATTAGAAATTTGTCCTTGAATTTGTATTCATGGTTTCTTACTAATTAAAGGAAAATGAGATCATTATGAATTCAATCGAGTCATGATGTCTTCTCTTTTTACCAAACATGAATGAATGAATGATATTTTAACATCCACGAGACTAAAAATGGTCTATGGGACTACTAACTTCCCTATATGTTTCCTTTTGCAATTAAGTTCTTTTCTTACTCAAATTGATGATGAGATGACCCAACCTTATAATAGTCCCCTCACTGAAGAAACAATGCCAAGGAATTGATGCTAACATACTGCCATAATTATCCCTAATGTCTCTGAAAGCATCACATTCCAAAATGAAATTATTTTCCGATTCCACTGCCCTAGAAGTGTAAAAGTACACATCCATTCTTCCTAAGCTTCTTTAAGTCTCTTCCACTATCCCATTTCACACTGAAGTTGATGTGAGTTATTTTTTAATTAAGTAATAAGAATCTTTTCTCTTCATGAAATGCTAGCTCCAATGTACTCTTTTTGTTGTAGATCACGAGTGGGGTTGAATTCCTAAACATAGTACTTCTTCTTTCTACCCAACTCTTTTCCACATATACACTTATGAAATTTATCCATAACAAAATTCTTTAACTCCTTGCTATTTGTGGGACATGCATTGAGTTAAATATTCCATTTTTTCATCCATTTGTTGTTTTTTCTAATCCAAGATTTATTTCTTCCACTCATGCGTTCATTGAAGATAACTTCAGGCCATCTATATGCTCCCATTTTCTCAATTATTTTTAGATACCTTATAAGATGCACCACAGTAATTGCTTCGATGAGAGCTACTCCTATTTCACTCAACATTATCGCATCAGGAGCCAGAATTTTCATTTTGAATTTTCTCATGATCAAGAATTTTTAGATTTTCTCAATTTGTTTCCATTTTGAAATAGGGATGCAATTAGCCCACAATTCATACCCATATAATATCACTAGGAAAACTAGGAGTCCAAAAAGAACTTTAATAATTTTCCAATCCCATAACTCTGCCTCTCTACATCTCTTTTGAAGTGCATATAATTCTTTCCACCCTCCTCAAATTCTCTTCTTTCTACAGTCCTCACAAGTAAGCTTGTTGTTGAAATCCATCCCAAGGTACTTGTATTCATTTAATTATTCAAGAATGTTTCCTTTAGGAAGAATGTATGTTGGCTTTGCTTCCTTTTATTAGAGAAAATAATTATTTTTGTCTTACTAGTATTGACTTCCATCCCCACTGCTTTACAAAAATTCTCAAGGGCATGTAGGTGCATATACAATCCATGGGTCGATTTAGAAACCAAGACAAAATCATCAACCGAAAAAAATATATATATTTATCACAAACTCCCCCAACTGAACACCATCCCCACCTTGCAGATTTAGCCACTCTTCCAATTTGTTGATATATAAACCAAAAAGTGTAGGGGATAAAGGGTAGCCTTGCTTGACTCCAATTTCACTTCTAAAAATTCCTAAAATTCTTGGTGAAATACCAATTTTGACTTTCACCTCTTCATAAAGCCTATAGGCAACAACTCTATATTACAAAGGAATTGTAATTTCTTCCATTCTACGCCACAACTTATCTCTAGGGACAATTTCAAATTCCTTTTTGAAGTCAATAAAGAAGCAAAATAATTCTTCTTTGTCCCCCCAAATGTTTTCAATAATGTGTCTCAGCATCATAACATGATCTACTATAGAATTCTTCGACCTAAAACCCACTTGCCCTTTTTCCCTCTTTTATTTTACTTCTTCAAAATTACTGATTCTATTTTCTACCATGCTTTTGAAAAGATTTGAAAGAAAAGGATTGATTTTAATGGTTTTATAGTTCGAAGGATTATTAATATCTCCAATTTTAAAAAGGGTATTACTAGACTAGTTGTCTAATCTCTTGGGAATCCTTGCCGCATGACGCTGTTGAATATTTCCATAATGTGTAGTGCCAAAATGTTCATTCCCCGCTTTAGATACTTGTTTGAAGTTCAACCAAGTCTGTTTCCTTCCATGTTTTCAACTTTTTAATTCCTATCTCCACCTCCTATAATGTGAAAAGCTTTGTAGTTGTTTTGATCCTTGGAGAAGGCTCAACCTATAATTATTTTTCATAGAGTTGTCTTGCATAGTCAAACCACTAATTGGTTGTAATATTATTTTCAATTTTCTCCTTCCTTGGTTGAAGTTCCTACCAAAAAATCTTTGGGTTGTTCTTGCCTAGATATATTAACTCTTCTCACATTGTTTACATGAACTCGTCTTGCTTCCTTTTTAAAATATTCTTATATAAATGTACATCCATTTTCTCCTCACCTTCCCTCTCCAAGATTCTCCTTGTCCTTTTGCATTCCTCATTGACCCAAGCGTTCATAGGAAAACAAATTGATTCTGGTTTCATACGTTTTTCTCTTTTTCACTTCTCAAGTGCACCTTGAATTATATTTGTGAACTCATGATGGTTGAGGCTTTCGGGACCAGTTTTCTCCTTCTGAATTGATCTCTACAACATTGTTTTAAATATAATGATATTTTCTTGTGTTATATGAATGTTTCCCCTTAATGCTAAGAGTCAAGAACATTGGGTTTTCCTCCTATGTTATCTTTCTTCTAACCAACATAGATTTATATAAATTGAGTTATGATCTAATTTTATTTCCCAAATATTCTATCTAATCTTAATTTCATCTATCCTTTCTATTGAGCTTTGTGAACAAATAACATAGCCAACGACACATATCCCATTGTATGTGTTTCAAGTGAAGTTCCCAAACTTTGTCCATCTATCTATACCATTGCAGATAATTAAGTTGAAAGTATCACACAACGTAAACAACTCCTCTCAAAAATGGTTTCTAACTTTGTCATCCTCTGAACATCTCAACCATTGTGGATTCTCCTCTTCAATGAGCCAGATAGGATTATGATCCTCTTTGTAGGAAAGAATACTAGCACATTGATTTGTTGTTCTAGCATTGAAATCTCCCACTAAAAGAACTTCTCCCTACTGAGAATATGAGGCAATATCTTGCTTTAAAGATGCATATAGATCTTTTCTATCCAACACCTTATTTTTGTAAGTTTTTTATACTAGAGGTGCAAAATAACATGCTGCAATTCTTATGTGGTTCTAATTATTTGTTATTTTGAACCATAAATATTCTTTATTTGAATCGATGGACTTCTTTCTCCTTCACTAAAACCATTATTCCTTCATACTCTTTTCCATTTTTTTCTACATTGTTCCAAACTGCTAAGTTCAAATACCCATATGTGTCATTAATATCTTGAAATAATAAAAGTCTTTAGGTAGTGTTGTCACAAAATCATACACTAAAGGCTGCTACTTAGTGAGATCTTATGCAACTGTTTCAAACCAGGCTTTAGACTAAGGTTTAGCCTCCTTAGTCAGAGAGGGCTCTCTCACAGATTTTGATATGCATTTAAGGGAAAAAAGATGGCTAACTCTTTAAAACAGTGAATGAATTTTAAGCTGGTTGGAACAAAAAAATCAAGGCTTCTCCCATTGGGTTCATGGATTCATACATTTCTACAGTAAACAAGCAACTATTGAATCATAGAAACCAAGGCATATAATGTCTCACTGTTCAAAACATCTACCAAGAAGGGCTTCAACTCAACATGACAGACACAGGAAGTCTGAGCATCAATGATGAATTCAGAGTGATTGCATGTCTAGTGAACTGTAGAATAAGATGAATAGAACCAAAACCACATACATTCTGAACACTTGGGACACACGATGAATCTTGGGAATAAACAATATGCTTTCTATTACTGTGAAAAGAAACTTTACATACACCAATATGAAAACTCTGTCTTTTTCATAAAAAT
>APFE030080303.1:30787-41015 GCA_000404065.3 Pinus taeda
CAAAAAAAAAAAAACAAAAATAATTAATTACCATTAAAAATAAAATGGTAAACTTTCTTATTTAAAAAAAAAACTACCAAAACTCTATAGTTTTGGGTGTTCTCATGTTTGAACGAAAACTATACAATATTTTTTTTTTTGGATTTTAACTATTTTAAAAATATGAAAATTAGTTTGGATATTGGGTGTTTGAGTATTATTTTAGTAGAATTGAGAATATTGTTAGGGTTGCAATAAAATTGAAAATTAAGGAGATATTATAGATGTCATTCATGGTTTCCATGCACAGTCAGAATATATAGGGTCTCATATTTAATGGTAATTATTATCAAATGTAGGAAATAAAGATGATGCGTTTGTTTGGAGAATATAAAGTGTTGAGAAGTAGTAGTCACAAAATATGAAGAAGCATAAGCTGCAGAATTAGCATCCATGACTAATGCCATAAGAAATGCTTTAGTAGAAAGAAGAAGAAAGGATTCTAGAGCACTCTAGGATCTTCAAAATGAAATTGACAAATCTATATTTTCTAAGGTTGCTTCAACAACCAATGTGCATCAAGCTTGGGAGATTTTAGAAAAGGAATGCTAAGGCAAAAACAAGGTCAAGAATGGCAAGCTTCAAATTATCAGGAAGAAGTTTATAATTTTACAAAAGACACATGTTGGATCACTAGATTAGTTTATGAATCAAGTGATGGAAGTGGTAAATCAATATAGAACTTTTGGAGAGGATGTTCCAAATGAAAAACTGACTGGGAAATTTTTCATAAGCATATCAATTTCATTTTATATTCTTGTGACAACGTTATAACAAAGTAAATTTTTTTCCAAGTTTTCAATTATGGATATGATAGGATCAATGTTGAATCATGAGTCAAGAATTAAAGGTATAAATGACTCATTAGAAAACACATTTCAATATCAAACCATAATTAGTAGAGGAAGAGGCACATGTAATCAAAGTAGAGGTAGAATAGGAAGAGGATTTTCTAGCAATAGAAACAATGCATCAGGTCAACATGATAACCATGGATTAGTCATAGAATCCTATAGGTAAAAGGAAAAGGAAACAAGGGAATAGGAACGATGGACATGTGGGATATACAATGCTATTACTGCAAGAAGTATGCCCATTTTGAAAGTGAATGTAGAAAGAAGTAGGTAGATTTGAACAAGGGAAATACACATGTTTCAAGCATTGATGAAGGCACACCATTTTCTATGTACCTTTATTTTTCAGTAGCTCCAGAAAACAATAATGAATATCTATGGTTACTATTCCTTTATTTTTTAGTACCTCAAGAAAACAATAATGGAGATCTATGATTACTAGACAATGGTTGCGGTAACCATATGATAGGAAATAAAGACGTTTTTCAAGTTTTGATGAAACAAATGAAACTCATATTAAGTTGGATGATGATTATATTGTCAATTCCTTAGGAAAATTCACTACTATAGTTATAACCAAGTAGATAGAAAAGAAGAAAATTCATGATTTCCATTATGTACTATTTATTAAGCACATCAAAAGTAAGTGAAAATGGTTTTGAGGTAAAGTTTAAAGGTTTTATCTACTCAATTCTTGATATGACACTTAGTCAAAGAGTCATAACAAGGATCCAAATGACTAAAAATATGATGTTTCCTCTAGTCATGACAAATTTCAAGCATTCACTATCATATGCTCAGTTTGTAACATGTTCCAATGAAGCTTGGTTAAGCCATCTTAGATTGGCCATTTAGTGTTTAATTTCCTCGATATTTTATCAAACAAGTATATGCTTCTAGGAATACCATCATAATCCATGTGAAAGTTTTGTCCTTTACAAATAGAATAAAAAAGGATTTTTGAAAACACTATCAACTATAAATCCAAAGTTCAACTTGAATTTGTAGAAATAGACCTATGCAAAACCTAGTCAATAGGAGGAAGTTTTTATTTTCAAACCTTTATTCACGATTTCAACAAAATGGCATGGGTCATCTTTATAAAAGGAAAATACGATATATTTGGAGAATTCAAGCAATGCAAAGAAATCTCGAAGAAGGAAAGTGACAAGAAAATTAAAATATTAAGATGATGGAGGAGGTGAATGTAACAAACCTGGTGAAAATTTGTGTAAAAATATATATATGGCCACGTGATAGGACGCGTATTCCAAGTTGAATGGTTGGGGAAACATCCTAGTGGGTATTGATTCAGTTTATTAAGGCTAAGGAAATTGGCAAAGGAAATGACTAAGCCTTTGGAAAGGTAAAATGGCATTTTTGGCACATTTATTTATGAGAATTAAGGAAATTAGGAGAAAAGGAAGGTGAAAGGTCACAGGTTGCATGTGAGAAGGAAAATGAAGGAAAATACTGGAAAATGAAGAAAATAGAGGCCTCATTCATAAAAAGGCTTTTGAGGATCAGTTGGCAAGCTCTTATTCAGTGTAATCTCTTGGCTCAAGCAAGGTCAGTGTAACCTTTTGTGAGTTGAGTTTTGGAGCTCTCTCGTTATTCTCTCTCTCTCTTTCTCTCTCTCTCACTCTTGCACACTTATAGTGTCTTGGAGCACTTTTGCATTGCAGAAAGAAAGGTAAAGAAGGAAAGAGGAAGAAAATATCAAGCAAGGAAAGATAGGATCAAACAGCTACATCATGCTTCCTTGCTGGTATCAACTTGCATTTGTATTTTCCTTGCTAGATTTCACATGCATGGTATTTAATGTGGTTCTTTTCTATCATGGCATGGTTTTTTCTAGGTATGAAAGTGTTCTTCAAACTAGCCTTGCCATTTATTGATAGATTTTTTTATATGGGTTCCCATATTCAGTTGAGATGGGATGGCCAGACGGATTTGAAGTTCAGTGGCGTGGATCTTTGAAATGACCACACATGGACTAGTCGTCCCTGAACTAGATTGTGGATCACGGTAAAGCCACTGCCCTAGTAACCCTTGAGCCAAAGTGTGGGTTACGGTAAAGATAGGATTATGTACCTCAGTGGACCTAGGAATCCTTTCTAGTGAATGGCAGGATATACGTTAAAGCCAAGAGGTGGATTTCTCTTTGTTGGGCCTAGTAGTCCTGTGATGGGATGTACAATAAAGCCATGAAAGTGTGTCTCAGTGTAGGGCCTAGTGATCCCTGGATCAAATTGTGGATTACGATAAAGCGTAAGAGGCTAATAGGCACTCAAATTCCTCACAATGTAGGTGGAAAACTTTGGTGTCATATGTGCTTGTTTGGTGCATTCTATGAGTCCCACATTCATGCTTGGAATATGGCACGGGGGTGATTGGTTGAAGAGTGACTTGGCTCAGCCCGTCTATGGTGAGGTGGAACGTGGTAGTCCCATCTCTGATTGGTTTATTGCTTTCATTAATGAGAAATTCATTCCATTGGTTTTCATGTGTAGATGTATTGATGTATCTATGGATTTTATGACTAATATATTTATGATATTTCTATTGTTACTATGCTGGTTACATGTATGTTTTATGACAGCAACTATCTATGGCTCTCAACATGTTTTTACTTGTAAATGAACGATAATGTATCTATGACATAATAGATGATAATGCAGCAAATGACATGAGGGAACAATTGGTCTTAGCAATTTTTAGATAAGTATGAAAACCATATGTTTAATTATGTTGGTTACACCTGTAGATTACATGTTTGCAATATGTTTGATGAAATGTCTATCATGGCTAGTAGGGGTGTCATTAAGATCTTGTTTAATTGATTTCTTTTGCATTATTGTTTCCCTGTTTTTTTACTACTCCTATCATTCCATTATGGGTAGTGACCTGGGATTTGGGCCTGAAAAAGTTTCTAAATTCGAAGCGATGCTCACACAGAACTGGAAAAATGAGTCTCTAGATGCTGGCAGGCAAGCATGTGAGAGTGACTCTAGGTTTATGGATGCTATCATGCATATAGAATGAGATAACTAAGGCTTAAGATGGTCAAGAATTTAGTAGGACCCAAGGGAAAGCTATCTAAAGTGTTGGATTGATTCCTGAGGGTCCTAGAGTTGATGTTGAATGTCTATGTGTTATGTTTCCATCGATTCCACTTCCTTAAGGTCATATAGGAGGTCAAATCCAATCATAGTAGCCTCTCGTCACATGTTTAACCCTGTTGGCTGGTTACATGGGCAGATGTGGGAGGAGGGTGTTACATAGTAGTATTAGAGCATGGTTTACCCCTCAAACTAGATTGGTTGTTTGTTGATCATGCTTTCATGTTGGTTGCATATGTGTTCCTTATTCATGTAGTCCATGTGATTTTTTCATTTGCATGGTGTTGATCATGGTTCTAGTGATGCCGCCATGTGAAGGTTGATGATGTTGTTGTTAGGATGCATCGTCATGAGTGTATGGTGGTATATGAATTTTCTATGAATGTTAGTGTTCATATGTTATTAAGTGCACATGATGTGGTTGTTGTTTTCATGCATGAGGTCATGGTTTGTGTAGTTTCTATGGTCATGCATTGATGACTGGACTCTAGCCTGAATGATCTGTATATGGTTTTGTACTCATGTTATATGCCTATATGTGGCTGTTATGCATGCGTGCCCTTGGTTATAGTTATGCATGAAATGTAGGTCAAACATGCCTTGTGAAGTCATGGTAAGCAATTTAGGTTATCATGATGCTATTGGTATGTTAGGATGTTAATGTGTGAGCTGAGGTAGACTAGGGGATGCTGATCATCAAAGTGAAGTTGCAGTATTGGACCTCTAGGCAAGAGAATGTCGTCATGCAGGTGGGTATGTTGGGTGTTCAGATATGTAAGTTAAGTATTTTTATATGCAATAGGGTTATATACATTAGTTTACGTATATGACTTTTCATGTTATCATTACATACACGATAGATGATAGTTAATTAATATAGTCATAAGCACATGTCAGGCAGTCAAGAATGATAGTAACCTATGGTTGTATGCATTGTTACTATTGTTTTATATTAGATAACCTGATGATTATGTTATATGTTGTTGATGAGTATGTTATAGGTTAACTTGTTGTTAGTATATGACAATTAGCTTGACGAATAGGTTATATGTTATTGATGAGCATGATATATAGATTATGGCTATTATATGATAGTTATCTTGATAATTAGGATTATTACATTAAAATCTTGATGTTATATGTATCATACTAAGTTGGATTGGTATATGTAAATGGTTAGGAATGTGGCATTCAGGTATGAATTAATATGATGTGATATTATGTTGTGCTAATATGGATTGATTATGTAGACAAGATATCCGCCCCTGAGACACATTAAGGTATGAGCTTGCTTTTGTCGTCTAGTTTGTGATTGAATGTTTGATTATATCATCTATTTGGTGTTTGAGTATTTGGTGTCTATTATGTCATCTAGTTGATTTATCTAACATGGTATATTTGCGAGTTGTTTCAATGTTTGATTAATTACATGATATGAGCATGCATTGGATGGAGAAATGATCTTGTTTTAAGATGGTTGTACTAATACATATGTGTTGAGATAGATGACATGTACGTGAGTGTAGTAGGTGACAGTTGTAGCACTATGTCTACTGACTATGAGTTGACTATGGATTATGACATAATTTCTAGCCCTGGTAATGGTTGATTCCAAATTGATAGATATGATTATATTGATATTTGGAACATGTGTGAGAAGTTGTAGGAAACATGCTTGGTATTAGTATGACAAGCTAACAGTTGACATGCTTATATAACTTGCAGTTGGGTGATGTGTCAATACATAGTAAGCCTCGATTGCAGCAAGGTAAAAGGTAAAAGAAATGAATTGGACAAGAATTCCTTTGCGTATGTTTGGAAACCGTAATTCCAAACGAATGTGTTCATTGCATGAAAGAAGTCTTCTTAACCTTGATTTGTCTGAAGTTATGTGGATATGTGCTATAATCATGGACATGTAATTGATAGGTATATTAGCTAGTCTCTAGTTACAGGTGGATTTTTTAAGGGAATTAGAGCCCCTTGAGAGATGGCATGGACATATTCAGCTATAAGGCAATGTGCTTGGCACAATAAGATAAGGTATTTTGTGTATGGTTATATTTATTTATGCATCGAGAGATATGTGTTTATGGTGGTATGGTGTAGAGGATTGCATGGAAAAGAAATTTCCATGAAATTTTGAAGAAGGCTCTAGTTGAGCTTTCATTGGGAACCATGGGGATTGAGTCATGGTGTGTTTTGGAGAATTTGGTATCTATGGATAAATATTAATTCCTTAGATAAGTAGTTGTATCTAAAACAATAGTTTAAAGTGTTTTAGACTTTTCTTATAGGCAACAGATAAGATGAGAAGATAAGAAGACCTACTTGTAGTTTCACTTTCCTCTCGTCTCCCCTGTATGGATCTTGTCACTCCATCCCATGCTTAATATGCTTGAGAAGTACCCTGTAAACACAATAGAAAATAAAGAACCAATCAAAGCACATGATCTATTGAATATAAGTGGAAGGAATCACATAGAATTCACACATATAAGCATTATGAAACAATACAAACATATGGGAAAAAGTTTCAAACACTTTATTAGATAGAAGAGGGAATTACAACCATTGGTTTCTAATTCAAAGCCATTCCTCTAGCTTGGATCCCATCCACATCACATCAAGGGCATGACAAACTTGTAGCATTACAATACTTGCTTCAAAACCAAATCTCATAGCAACATTATCTCCTTACAATTCAACATAATCCAGCCCCCTGATCACTTAGATGAGTGATCAATTTATAGGAAAATGAAGGAGGTTTCATCATAAATGGTGGAATTGAATGGCCTTCCATACTTAGAATTAGTTCCACGGAGCAAGGGATGAGAGGATAAGATGCACCTTAACTCATTCCTCATCCATTTTTGAGCTCATAGGAGCTGATAAGTAGGGGAACCTTCTAGATGACTCCAAAAGATAAGAATATTCCCCAAACCCTATGTGAATTTCGCTCATTCTTGCCCAGTGCAGGTGAAACGAAGCCAAAGTGCTTTGCAAAGCACCTTGGGAGTGGACTCAACTGGTCTGTAGTGCACCTTTAGAAGGCTTACCTGCGCTGGTCCCTCTAGAGGCTATTTCTGGATGTCTTCAAGTCATGAAACGATCTAGGAAGGAAGCATTCAAGGGGTGACTTGTTTAGGGCATGAAGCAACTGAAATTAGGGTTTGATGAGCCCTAAAACACTAATCTAGATGTTGGGAATTGATGTTCCCAAATGGATTTGTAAAAACATCCCCCTAAATCATGACGTCGGAAAAATGCCACTGTTGAATGAAATGCTTTACAATGTGATGAGGAGGTATCAAAGTGGAAGGTGACTTGCATCAATTACAATACATATATCATGATATTTGATTTTACATGAATTATTGAGGGAAGGCATACCCATGCTCAACTTATAAACGTTCATTACATGTACATAAACAATCATCTACAGATATAGACCCATGATCAGAATGACCATCAATGTAAAGCCATTGTACATATGATTTAGTACTCCTAAAATCACAGTCTCGATGGATGGAACTAGATCCAGGGTCTTCTATCTCATTCAATCATTCGCTCAAGTACAAGTCTAACCATGTGAATATGTAATCTGAAGTCAAACATGGGAAGACACCATCTGATTACCGACCAATGATGTAAGTTGTTAACAGATGTGAGAGAAATCACCGATAATGATAATGATCCTCAAGATACTACAGTACATTCTACATGGTGTGAATGGATGATTTGACGTTGAACACCATACAAAGTCTTTCGATTGAAGGCCATTGATGTATGTCTATTGCTAGAAGTGAGAAACCTACCATTGATTCATGCAAGCTTCAAGGTACTGAAACAATGTTTCTAAGTCAACTTCTTGGATAATGATATGATGTCGAAAAGAAGCGACTCATCTTAGGAGGGCCCTTATGTATCCCACATCAATGACGTGAAACAAGTGTAGTGATTTTTGAGATGGAATTTGACTGATGACACAAAGTTCAGGAATGGTGGTCATAAAAATGAAGGTTTTGGTATTGCAAAGGACTAAATGACTTCTCTTAAACATGTCGGCGACATTGAAAATGAATTGATAGCATTGACCCAAAACAAAGTGATGGATGGTATGGTAGACCAACGGTGTGATAACCATCAATCTAATAACCCAACCCAGATAGTCACGGTGATGGAGTGAAAGTGTCATGTTCAAGAGTGACCTGCTACCATAAAGTGGTTTTCCCCTTTTTCCATTTTCCCCAGTCATTTTTGACCAATACGTATTTATTTTTATCAATATGGAGGAGGATAACATATGTTTGTTGTATAATTTCACCCTTTAGCCGAATCCATCGCTATTTGATTTTTTAACGAGTCTAGCGAAGGTGAAACTTGGTCTTGTCTAGATGGAGAAGATTGTCACTATTTGATGTTTTAACGAGTTTGACGACAAATATAACTTGATTATTTTCATGTTTAGAGAGTTTGAAAAGGGAAAAAAATAAAACTCCACAAGTTATTTTTCGTAAATTAATCTCTTAAGCCCGAAAAAGTGTAAAATAATACAAGAGAGATATCATTTCCAATCAATTAACGAGCTAGAAAGGAGAAGTGCTCGGCAATATTTTCAAGTTTAGAGAGTCTGAAAAGAGCTTAAAGAGGACTTTAAGGGGGTTAATTTTTCACTTTTAACAGAGCTCGGAAAAGAGATAAAAGTATGCTTTGTGGTAAAAAGTACAATTTACAATCGAGCACGTTGAATTATGTAAGTTAGTAGAAAAACCTACTCAAAACACCACCAAATGGAATAAAAATATCTATTTCATAGGGAAAAATAGGTAAATACTAATGGTTACTCAATTAATGAACATGAAATAAAGATAAAACAAGTTTTTACCATTTTGGACATACCATTTAGTTTTGTTCTTTGAACTAGTTTTTACCTCAATCTTCACCAATTGATTGCGAGAGATTCTGTGGACCATTTCTCGAGCCATATAGACCAGGTAGGAACTAAACCTCTCTAATTTCTTTTCAATTCATCCTTTTGCCATTTCATGTAAGTTTTAAGGTTTTTTCGGGGTCCCTAGGGTTTCATTTTTTTCTGTGGGATCAACACAGGCTTTCACATCGAAAATTGCGCTGAAGAGCACCCAGATAGAAGGTTGTATGCTCTGCAGTGCACTGTCTCTATGCATGGGCTGCACTGGGTGAATTTCCCAAGTTTGATTTAGCTATTTGCTCCCAAATTTGTCCTGTTTTTCGCATGGAAAGGATAGTAAATAAGCTTATGATTGTGTTTTAGGCTTTCATTGGATTAGAATGTCGATTACATGGTGGGAAAGAGAACATGAAGAGAAAGACATGGTTCCCCTAAACAATCTGAGTATAGTTGAGGCCCTTAAAAACTACGAGTTACTTAAATAATTTAAGTTGTCAGGAATGAGGCAACAAATAGAACTATTTCAATTCCTTGTTCTTGCATCGGATCCGATAGATCAAACTTTTGACATTAGGGACAAGATGGTCCCAAATACCATTGATGATATTTACTTTCTTACTATATTGTTGAGGCGAGGTGCCCCCATCTCACTATTTGGATTTTCCCGTGGAGGTGAATCAGTGATAGATTATATTAGACAGTTTTGTTGGCCATGTACATAGCCTAGCAAGGATGGGAAAATAAACATCAATGATGTAGGTGATTTTCCTTTGAGAACAATCCTCTTCACAATCACAAAATTAGATGGTACTATGACAGTACATCTGGCGAACATATCTTATATGCAGTATGCACTAGAGTGTCTAGAGCCAAAAGTTTTCAACTAGTGCGAGGTTGTGCTTTCTTCACTGAAAGAACAACTGACTAACGTAAAAAGTGGTAAGATGAGGAATTTTTGCTATGGTTCGATCTTAATCGCTTTTTCCTTAGAGAGAATTCCATTAATGCAACCACAACATGTATCACTAGGTGTATCTGGTCCTAGAGAAACACATATTCAGAGGTGGCTCGGCATGCGGGTCAGTCAACAATCATTTTTTCCATTGCATTCTTCAGTTGGCTCGAGTGACAACATCTTGTCATCGAGGAGGATCCATACTCAGGGATGGATTTCCATGGAGATCACCCGATGCAATGAGTGCTAAGTGAACTATTCAAAAAATCATGAGAAATTAGTCAGTTACGACTATCTCTCATGGAAATGGTCATACGTGAATGAC
>APFE030080303.1:45526-69444 GCA_000404065.3 Pinus taeda
GGTGCAAGCCCCGGAAGTGATGATTGATGCTATGTGATTCATTCTCCACGTTTCACTAGTTTCAATCCCACTTCTTCACCCCTGTGAGCATCACCCGATGCAATGAGTGCTAAGTGAACTATTCAAAAAATCATGAGAAATTAGTCAGTTACGAGTAGCTCTCATGGAAATGGTCATACGTGAATTACTTACTTAACGCAGTTGAATCCCAAAATGATATCTAATATAATGCACTGCGTAAACCCCCATACTTTGATTCTACCAGTTGGAGCACAATGGGTTGCTATCTGTAAGTTGTTTGACCAAAGCGTTTTTTGATTTTTCAAGTTTCTACATGTTTTTTGTGTTTTTAATGTTTCCAATACTAAACTAAAAATACTCTTGGGCTAGTGCAAAGAAATATCGGGAGATCAATTCTCCAAGACTTGGATTTGGCTGAGACCTTATCAGAGTTGCAGGATCACAGAGAGGGATTAACCCTTGGTATTCTGGATGTCTAGATCGACGAGTTACCTATGAGGATGAAGTGCCACACTATTGGTGTGCCTAGCCATTGGGCGAGGCTTTTGTGCATCATAACAGAGGCTATGACTTGTTACCATGAGCACCACTAGATATACTTAGGATGTTTTGCATGCATTTTCAATTTTTGGGTCAGATGACCAAATGTGTCTTGGACAAAAATTTTGTAAAAACTTTTAAAACACCAATCTATTTTACTTTCAGAATTTTCTACGGTTATATGCAATCCTATTCAACTAATGATGTGAATTGAAAATATTACTTTTACATGTGTCGCAATTGTGTATTTAACACATAATTTGCTAGAGAATTAGTTAATGTGTTAAGATTTATGGAAATATGTTGATATTGAATGTGTTCAAAATGACTTTCCAAAATACAAACTCTAAGGAACATACAAAAAATTATTGGATTTTGGATAGCATAAATGTTTGTTAGTTGTAGTACAACGAGTTTTGAGTCCATCCTAATGATGACTTGGCGACTGCCAAGTGAAATGGCATCAGAGAGTTGTTCGATCAACACACTATACTCAATGATGTTGTTCATCGATTGACCGATACAAATCCCTTGGAAACTCACTCAGTTTCCACTTGGAACGAAAATAGCGCATGCTGCAGAAGACAAGTTCTACATACTATTACTAGCACCATTGGTGTAACAAACAAATAGTTCCGAAGAATCTGACATCTGCAACAAATGCAAAGCGGATTACTAATCAGATAAAAATCTCTAAAAGATGCACACACACACACATGCAATTAAAGCATATATATAGTGAGTTTTACTACACTTAATCAAGTATAGTAATGTTTGAGATACAACCCATTTCAGGGCTGTGACAATGGAATCCCATCATAATGTACTAACTCATAGGCACCTTTTGCCAAAACATGCTTGACAATATAAGGACCCATCCACATTAGTTCGAATTTCCCTGCTCCAAGTTTATCAACTTCCTTATCATAAAGCAAGACTAAGTCTCCTTCCGAGAAGATATGAGGCTTGACATTTCTATCATATTGCACCTTAATACATTTCTTATGCACTTTGTTAGCAAATGTGGCATCACTATGGGTTTCATCCAAATGGGTTAATTCCAAGAAACACGCTTCTTCTTCAGAACTGTCAGGTAACAGGTTAATCACGAGTTCGAGCGATGAAATTTATCATTATATCGATAAGATTGCTTCCAAAACATACACCAACTGAAAGGGTGTGAATCCAGTTGCCTTTCTCACCAAGGTTTGATATGCCCAGAAGGAAGATTACAAAATTAAATGCCAGTTTCGCTTATCAACCCCTATAATTCTGTGCAACATTCGCTTCTAGACTTTGTTGATGGCCTCAACTTGTCCATTTATTGCAGGTAATGAGGTGTAGAACCATCATGTGACAATCCTAACTTAGCAGGCAGCACAACCATCATGTGATTGAGAAAATGCGACCTATGATCTGTAACTATGGCTTGTAGTACACCAAACCGGGCAGCGACATGGATAAAAAAGAAAAGACCAGCCATTTCACCACTGTTGTTCAATGTTGGCATCACCTGGGCCCATTTGGTAAAATAGTCAACAATGACTATAATATACCCATGCCCCCCTCCTGAGGTGGGACTACATGCCATAAAGTTGATGCCCCATTCGGTGAATGGGCCAACAGTAATGACTGAATGCAATGGTGTAGGTGGTAATTTAGTTTTTTGGTCATATATCTGGCATGTGTGATAGCTTCTAACAACAATAATACAATCTTTGAATATAGCTGGCTAAAAGTAACGAGCACGAAGAATTCTCTATGCGGTTGCTTATCTAGATAAGTGTCCACCACAAGATCTTGAATGGAAATCATTCAATGCTTTCTCGACTTCCTCCTATGTGAGGCACCTCCGTAAAACTGTATTGATACCACAATGGTAAAGTGTTGCCAACAATCAGATAATCTTTGGCTTGGTAACGAATATGTCGCTGTTGCGAGTGAAAGGTATCAGGCTAGAAAGTTTGGGTATGGAGATAGATCAATATATCTCCATATCACGCTTCAGATGATGATATTAGAAACAGAGACTCATCCAAAATCAATGGTTCAGATGTTGAATCAATGGAGGTCAAGGGAAGGTCGCAACGTAACTCTGCAAAAACTAGAGATTTCTTTGATTGGGAATTGATGAATTTCAAATTAAATTCCTGTAAAATAACTATCCATTTTGAGTATTTTCCCCCCAACAATTGACATGACAAAATGTGTGTCATAGGGTTGCAATCCGAAATAACTATTATTTTCCATACTAGGATGTAATGGTGAAATCTTTGAACAGCTTTCACAACTGCCAAAGCTAGTTTTTCAACATAAGAGTACTTACTTTCTATATCATTGAGATTAAGACTCAAGTAATAAATCAGATGTTCAATCCCATTTTCTTCCTAGACTAAACCCATGCTAATGGTTGTATCTACAACAATGAGATACAAGTAATAGTCGTTTTGGTAATTTGGATAATACATTAATGAAGCTCTAATCAAGGTACCTTTAAGAGCATCAAAGGAAGCTTGCGCAACTTGATTCCAATGGAAGGGTACCTCCTTTTTCAAAAGATGTGTAAAAACTTTATCCATTTCAATGTAATTAGGAATGAACTTCCTTAGAAAGTTTGCTTTCACTTGGAGTCTTTGTAACTATAAAAGACTTGAACGTGGAGGCAAATCCAGAATTTCCTAAACCTTTAACGAATCGAGTCAAATCCCCTCCCTAGACACTACAAATCCAATAAATCGACGAGAATCAACACAAAACACACATTTGTTCGGATTGAGTTGTATCTTGTAGTGTTGGCACCATAAAAGTATTGCTCTCAAATGTTGCAGGTGATCAATCTGCTTTCGTGAATGAGTAGGTAAATCATCAATGTAAGGTTGAATAATGTGCTTGATGTAATGGAAGGCATAATTCATTGCCCTCTCAAATGTGGCCCCAGCATTCTTCAACCTGAATGGGAGTTACCTATAGATGAATGTGACCCATGGACAAATAAAAGTTGTTTTTGATTGGTCCTATGGGTGGATATTGATTTGATTGTAGCCAGAAAACCCATCCATAAATGAGAATATTTCACATCTGACACATTCGTCAATAATCTAGTCGAAAGAAGGAGTAGGACAATTGTCCTTTCGACATGTCCAATTTATATCCCTATAATTAACGCACACTTGAATTGTCCCTTGTTTCTTCATGACAAGAACAAGGTTGGAAATCTAGTCAGTAAGAGGTACAAGGTAAATGAAACTAGCCTGCAAAAGTTTTTCAACTTCTACTTTAATTACAACGACTTTCTTTGGATGAGTAGGTCAAAGCCACTTTCAAACTGGTTTGACATTAGGGTTCATTTTGATTTCGTGTTCAACAATACTAGAGTCAATGCCTGACATATCCTCGTAAGACCATGAAAAGATATCTCTAAATTCACGAAAGAGAGTATGGTAACTATCGAGTTCTGATGGAGAACAATATGTGCCGACATGAATGTTCTCTACAATATTAGGCTTGGTTGAAATATTAATAGAAATCGTTTCTTCAATATTTGATAGGTTTCACTCAAATTCCATTGTGTCTATGAAAACTAAATTCGAAAGGAAATCAATAACTGAAGGCCGGTTTAGTTCATTTGAATAATCTTTGATGTCATCTAGAAGATGGGAACAATTATGATAATCTTCACAAGGTTCTTCTCCTATCATCATTGGTTGGATGATTCCTTCATCTGTAGAATGTATACGTGAGAAAGGATCTGAAGAAGTACGATATTCTAACGAACAGTCTACTAATACAATTGGTGAATGTAGATTTGGGTTTACCGCAGAAGCCCAAAAAATTGATTTCTATGCTAATTTAATGGGACTTAGCGACATTACCTCAATATTACTATCAACTTCAAAATTGTTGGCAATCCTCCTTAAATCAGATGAGGTGGAGGAAATCTTGTTGCAAGTCTCTACTCTTGCCACTTCCACTGAATCGGATGCTGATGGTAGCGTAAAAGTACCCATTAGGGAAGGATATTTAAAGAGACCTGCTCCAACACTTTGAAGTGATAGCTGGGGTACATGTACCAACTGAATACTTCCCGTAGCCTATGAACTATTGGAAAAGAAGGCTAGCTAATCAATAACTGTGATTCCACCCTTATCATGGAATGCAATAGTACAAAAGGATGTGGAAACCACAGTAGCCATAGCACATACACATGGCCTTCCTAATAAAATGTTGTAATTGAGGGGTCCGACAACTACCTCAACTTCAACAGTAACTATTTTGCCCCCTAGTTCGATTTGTAGGTTACTCAAAATCTCATAAGGAGTATATGTTCTTCCATCAAAATATTTTAGCGTGGTTGGTGATCGTGACAATGGTGGTGAACCAAGTGTTTTCTAGGAGCTCATTGACATAATGTAAGTAGATGTCCCCTCATCAATAATACTTTGGTGAACATTCTTATTGAGATATTTTACTAGAATTAGGAAAGCTAACTGTGGCGGTAATTGTGGTGTATATCCTACATGGTTAAAAACAACAAGATTATAATATGTAGGATCTACTCCGCCTATTGCTGATGGTAAAGCCTACTTCTGGGAGGGAGAATTTTGTAACACCTCGAGTGTTGACATAGAAAAAGGTGATTGAGCAAGATCTTCCACTATGTTATAGTTCTGAGCTGTTTGAGCCCGAGGGTTAAATGTTGATTTGTGTACGACTTCCTTTGCTGGTTTTATTTTTAATTCTGGTACAATAGGTGGAATATTTTCAGATGAAGTCAAAGTCAAAGGATTAGGTTGATAAGTGGCTTGATTATTTGACGATGACAATGGATTTCCATAATCTTTGCTTCTCGTTGACACCAAAGCTTCGTTTTGTGGCTTTGTGATGGATAACAAGATTACTTGGGATGTGGAAGCATGGTCTGCCACAACGAAATGTGTCGTTGGGTTTGGAAATAGATCAGTCAACACTACATATGTGTTTGATGTCTTTAAAATTTTATAGACCTCTGAGCGGTGTGGACAATCTCTTGTAAAATGCTCGTCATTACAGATTAGACATGGATAATGAGGTTTCCTTGCCGAGGTATAGGAATCAAATTATTTCTCTTGAGGGGAATTATCTTGTTTCTTTTTTTTCCCATTTTTCTTGCCTCTTGGTTGCTTTTGATTTTTTCCTTTGTTAGATGACACAACATTAATTTCAGAAACATGAGTGTTTTATGATACATTGGTATTTTGATTGCTAATGACAAGAGTTTGACCATATGGTCTTCCTATTATTTGTGTCCTCAAAGAACCGATCACACCATTGCTGGCATGAGAGTCCTTACTCGATTGTTGAGGAGGAATAGTGAAAGTTGGTTAAGGTGCATTGGGAATTTTGTCGTAGAGCATGCCAGATTGTGTGTAAATCAAATCCAAGTATTCAGCATGAACAATTACTTGCTCTTCTGTGACAACTCCTCCTTTTTCCACATCCTCGGTGATTGAAAGCAACAAGGATTTTATGAAGCACTCAACTAAAAGCTGATCGGGAAGATGTGTCTTAACCATTCGACGACACCGCCGCCACTCATGAATATGATCTGATATATGTGTAGTCGTAGTTTGTTTAAAGTTTGTTAGGATTTCCGTTCCAGTCTCATACTTGATTGGTAACTGGAAGTGGGTTAGAAATTTAGTGGCTAAAGTCATAAAGTTGTCGAAAGAATTTCTTGGTAACTAGATGTACCATTTAGCAGCCAGACCAGTAAGTGTTCTTTGGAAAAGGCAGAGTATAACCGAATCATCATTTAAAGAGTTTGATGAACACCACGAATGAAAGGTCATGACATGATTTGATGGGTCTTCTCCAAGATTTTCATTGAATTTGAGAATGTCAGACGGTAACTTATGCAGAATTATCGGCCAGCAAGGTGCATATAAGATTAGATCATTAGTGAGCCAATTGAAATCTGGTAATTTTGAAGTTTCTACAAATGGAAACTATCAATTCAAGCCAGGTTGAGCATACCCAAAATATGATGGAATTACCTTAGCAATAGGTCTTTTCTTACCAACATAGGGCACCTGCATTTAATAACCTTGGTAGGGTTGTTATTAAACAAACTTGGCATCAAGTGGTTGTTGATAACTAGTTTGAATTTGTGGTTATCCATAACCTGCAAAGCCTTGTTGACCAGGACCTTGGTAAGCTCGATATTGTCCAAACCGAGGTTGAACTTGTTGGGAAAGTCCAAATTGGGGTTGGAATTGCTGGAATTTGGGTTGTTGAATCAAGTGTTGTTGTTAGTACAAATGTTGTTGATTTAATAGTTGTTGTTGCCCAGCAATGAAAGGTTGGCTAGGTTGTGAATAAACTATACTAGCGTAAGCTTGGGTCAGTCCAGATAAGGGTATACTAACTTGAGGTTGTTATTGAACCCCGAAAACAAGTGGTTGTTGTATAACAACCTGAGAAACTTGAACTTCTTGACCTGAAACCTGTGGTTTCAAGGTAGAAGGACCAATTTGTACGAGTTGAGATACAAAATTTTGAACTTATGACTGTGGTACAATAGTAACAACAAGTGTAGTAGGAATATCTAACATAGTTTGCATTGGTTGTGTTGGATACACAAGCCTTGGTTGAACTGGCATTGTTGGTTGCCATTCCCAAACTCTAATTCCAAGTTGACCTGAATACTACGGGATATTACCATATGATGGTCCTCCATAATAAGGAGGATATAGTGAATAAGCATATTGCTCTCCATATGGTGGAAATCCAATATTTAATGGATACATAGGTCTTTGTTGGCCGGACTGCCTAGATTGATATTGATATGCAGGATCAAACTATTGAGTTCCCATTAGAGAAGAATTGGGTAGAATTCTGGTTGAGGACATGGGTGATGACCATGATGTAGAAGCAACCCTTGATTGGGTACCAGATAAAGATTGGTAACCAACCGGGACGGACGATTCACCATATAGGTGCGACTAAGGTGCGATAGAAAACATTGAAGTTGTTGCAACAAAAGATTTTGCCACATCTGCATCAGATGATACAGTTTGGGCGATTGATGGTTGTTCAACCATACTTAACTAACCCAAAAGTTGTCCTAAAGAATCAACGTGTACTTGAAAATAAGCAGGATCAAATGGAGCGGTAAAATGAGGAGTATGAGGGTAAATATAAAGCCTAGCTCCAAAGTGCAATGGGACTCCAGGTGTAGAATCTTCTTCCAATTATTCCTCGATAGAAATTAAACTAGGTGGAAGAACTTCACCATCTAGTCCGTAAAAGATTTCTGGTGTGGATAAAGTTGAAGTTTCAGTAGTTACTGATGTCTGAGGGTTAACTAGTTGATTGTCTTCCAGTAAAGTAACAATTTTTGAATGTTCAAATTTGAAGATCAGATGTTCGGGTAAATGAACAACAATTTCATAAAGAGGTTCCAAACAACTTCAGGTTTAGATGTAACTTATGTTTGAACTATGATAGGTTCTAGGCTAACTTGATGATCAACTTACTGTTGAACAACCTTAGTTACTGTTTCAGAAACGGATGTACCAGAAATGCTTGGAGTAACTGGAGTCTCAGTACTTACCGTTACAGATGATTCAAGTAATTCAGATGAATAACTAGGAGTTCTTGATGTACTAGACTTAGTTAAGCGAGACCGCTTTAACTGAATAGGTGTAGCTTTGTGCGGCAAAGGCGGTTTGCTCACTGTTCTCCCTGAATGACGGGGTAAGGGTTCATGTTCATCCATGATTTTTTATTAATTTTATTATCAAAAAAGAAATTAAAAAAGGGGTATACTAGGAAAAAGGTTTTTAAAGCCACTGTGAACTGTAGAATACCTCCTCGTGAACCAAGAAGTACGGGTAGGCAATCTCTCCGAATGTTGTGTTTGGTGTATCACAGTGTACAAGGTGGCTGATTCGGTTACTTGAGGATGGATAGAAACCTAGGGTTGTCCTCCCATATATACCTGAAGGTACATTGATGCCCAGTCCGTACGATCATTCTCTAATGCAAAACCACACAGTGAGAGCATTCCCATATACTTTACATACTGTAACACTGCCCTATATACTTGAAGGTATGTCGACGAGCTATGATATACTCACATATGTGGAATGAGGTATCACACTCGGGATGTATTGAAAACAAGTTAGCGAGAGCTACTTTGTTTTACAATGCTGGAACATGTCTCTAGCTTAGAACCACTAAATGTTCTCATTAATGACAATGCCCCATTAGGTAAATTGATGTTAATTTTAATTTGATCTGGCACGAATTTGTCTTTCAAGCTCACCACGTGATGTATTCTTAAATTCCAAGGAGTGCAAATATCATGATAAGCATTCTTTCCAATCAATTTAATGATGAAAATCCTAGCTACTTAGGGATAGAGCAATCAAATCGTTCGATCAAAGAGCAAAGAGCATAATCTAATGCAATTTCACTACACTATTCCTATGAACACACACACACACTTTTTCAATGCAACATGCATGTATTTCTTTTCGATTTCCTTAATGTGAATATGAACAAAAGGAAATATGCAAATACAATCAATCAATCTTTCATAACAACGAAGACTTTTTCAATAGTTCTAATTCAAAGGAAGGGAGGAATTTACGACACTTTCTTTCGAATGAAGATTAATCAACTATATTCTAACTTTGACTATTGATAAGTAATGACAAAGAAAACATTAAGAAACAATAATCAATTAGATCAAAGTTGAGCTATACCAGGGGATAAAAGCTTATTTTCTAAGACATAACATTCATTGATAAATCAACAAACAAACAAACAGAGGAAAGTTGGCAAAAACACTTTCCAAAGGTAGGAAACTTATCCTAGGAGGATCAGTGCAGCCTAGAGTGGGAGATAGCATGCTTCGGAGCACTGTCCCTAAGCCAGGGGTGCTTTGTGGCGTACTTTGTCCCTCATAAGGTTGCACTGGTGACAGTAAGCCATTTCAAGAGGCAATTTGACACAGTTTTGACCAATTTTTCAATGTAAAGAGCTGAATTACAATCTATGAACACAAGTAAGGTATGCAAGGATGTCTTAGGAGGTGGATAATCTACTAGGAAAGAGGATCTTCCCTAGTGGATTCACCAATTTGTTTTGGATAATTTGGTATCTACAGATAAATACTAATTCCCTAGATACATAGTTGTATCTAGAACAATAGTTTAAAGTGTATTAGACTTTTCCTGTAAGCAATAGATAAGTTGAGAAGACAAGAAGACCTCCTTGTAGTAATGCTTTCCTCTCATCTCCCTTGTATCGATCCTGTTGCTCCTTCCCGTACTTAATATGATTGAGAAGTACCTTGTAAACACAACAGAAAACAAAGAAGCAATCAAAGCACACAATCTATTGAATATAAGTGGAAGGAATCAGATACAATTCACACATATAAGCATTATGAAACAATACAAACATATGGGAAAAAGGTTCAAACACTTTATTAGATAGAAGAAGGAATTACAACCACTGGTGTTTGATTCAAAGCCATTCCTCCAGCTTGGATCCCATCCACATCACATCAAAAGCATGAAAAACTTGTAGCATTACAATACTTGCTTCAAAGACAAATCTCATAGCAGTATTATCTCCTTACAATTCAACATAATCAAACCCCCTGATCACTTAGATGAGTGGTCAATTTATAAGAAGATGAAGCAAGTTTTTCATAAATGGTGGCATTGAATGGCCTTCCATACGTAGAATTAGTTCCATGGAGGAAGTGATGAGAAGATAGGATGAAACTTAACTCATTCCTCATCCATTTGTTATCTCATAGGAGTTCATAAGTAGGGGAACCTTCTAGATGACTCGAAAAGGTAAGAATATTCCCCGAACCCTATGTGAATTTCACTCATTCTTGCCCAACGCAGGTGAAACCAAGCTTAAGTGCTCTGCACAACACCCTGGCAGTGGACTCAACTTCTCTGCAGTGCACCTTTACAAGGGCTTACCTGCATTGGTCGCTCTAGAGGTTATTTCTGGATGTCTTCAAGTCATGAAACTGTCTGGGAATGAGGCATTCAAAGGGGTGACTTGTTTAAGTCATGAAGCAAATTAAATTAGGGTTTTATGAGCCCTAAAACACTAATATGGATGTTGGGAATTGATGTGCCCAAATAGATCTGTAACATGGTGTTTGTGGTTAGTCTTGTGCTTTTGGGCTTTTGTGATTTTGTGCTTGATTTTCAATTTTGTGTGTGTCTAGTGCATAAACATGCCACTTTATTATAGTGTTGTGTTGTTATTGGTTTTCATGGTTTTTTTCTTTATTGTTTCTTGGTATTTCCTTTTATGTTTTGAGTCTTGGGAATTGTTTGGGAAAGTGGAAAGTTGATGGAGCTTGAGGAGATCTACGTGGTACCCAACAGGGAATGTAAGATTCAGATGAAGATCAGTGCATGAGTAAGCGAAATGAAAGGTAAGACTATGACAGTCGATAGGACTGGTTGGGTCCACTATAGTAAAAGGATGGTGGCAGTACATACATGAGAAGGGTAACTAGAAAATGTAAAGTAAATGGACCTGAGGTGTCATATGGTTTGAACAAGTTGAGAATGACAGTTCTCAATGCTGTGCATGTTATGCGCAAATAAGGAAGTTCTCTTAACCTAGATGTTATGTTATCTGGTAATTAAATTGATGTTTATATATGTATACATGTATGTATGTATCTATGTCACTATGTAACAGGGTTGTTAAGAATCGTTCTTGTAAAGGAATGATTGCTTGCGCATGTGAATGACATGAAGATGTTATTGGTTTATGATGAATCAAGTGGGAAGAGAAGTCCTCACAAATATATGAGGTTAGTATCATGTGGATATGAATTGATATTGTATGCTTGTATTATGCCTATGTTTAAACTTTATGTTATGGATAGACTAAGACGAGGGATACATCAGCGAAATGAAGGCAACGTGGTTTACAACATGCTAGGACAAGCATGTATAAGACACTGGAAGCAAGGTTGCTTGGTAGAGATAGTGTGGTTTTAGGATGCGATGTACTATTGTTGTGCATATGTTATATATGTTGTACATGTTACATCTATGATGTGTGAACATGCAATGTTCTGTATATATAGTGTGTGTACATGTTGTTTATGCAATATTATGTACAAGGTGGTATAGATAGTGTTGTGTGAATGTTGCATATGCAGTGTTGGGTATAGATGGTGTTGTGTACATGATGGATTTGTGGTGTTCTATGCATATGGTGTTGTGCACATGTTGGATATGTTGTTTTGTGTATGGTTCTATGTACATGTTTTGTATGCAGTGCTATGTACATATGGTGTTGTGAGCATGTGGTACAAGTGGCGATGTGTGTAGGTGATGTTGTGTACATGTTGTGCATGTGGCATTATGTACATGTGGTTTTGTGTACATGTTATGCATGTGGTACTGTGTATATGTCATATTGAGTACATGTTGTACAGTTGGTATGATGTACATGTTGCATTGTGTACACGTTGTGCAGGTGGTGCCATGTACATGTGATGTTGACCACACATTATGGAGGTGGTTCCTTGTACATGTGGTATTGTATACATGTTGTACATATCGTACTTGTTTACATTTGGTATGTGTATTCATTTGTGGTGCCTCACATTGTTGGTAGATGCATGTCTTGTGATGTACATTCTATATGTATATGTGTTATGTTGTGTTGTACACTAGGTGCAACCGCATGTATTGTGTTGTGATGTACACTAGGTGTAGGTGTATGTGTTGTATGTTAGGTGTAGATGCATGTATTTCATGGTTTCGTATGACGTGTGTGGTTGTATGTGTGGGATGTACACTATGTGTGTTTGCACATGGTTGAGGAGAAGGGACTTGGTGTTTTTTAGGAGTCCCAATGAATCCGGAGTGAATATAAAATAAGAACAAAGATGAAAGCCAACGATTGATTAAAGCATAAGTATCAATATTTTATTTCATTTTTATTATGCATGTGATATATGATTTTGGTTTATGATGGTTATGTGTGATTTATGATTTTGATCTATGATGGTTGTGTTTCAAGCTAACCTGATGTGACATGTTATACATGACGATTTGGTCAAAGATGTTAGTTTGACTTGTGATAGGGATCGTACATAATTGAAAATGTAGCTTATTGATGAGATACCAATGAGGTATGAGTTGAAGTTATTTCAATTTGTTTTGAATCTAATGGAAATTATGTGCTTGGTATAGGAATGCATGAACATGCTTGGTTGTATGGTTGAAATCAGCTGCAATAATTAGCAATGTTAGCAAAACGAATTTGAAAATGCAACAGTATGTTGGTAAAGTATTTAGGAGCAGGGCCATACCCAATAGTATCCATTGAATTCCATAACAATGCTATGAATGGTATAATAGTTTGAGTTAGCGATATGCCTTGGTTTTTGTATCTTCTAATGTGAGGAAGCCTTGCCAAGTGATGGACTTCCCGAGATGGGGGTGCTAACAGAACTTGGAAGGTGAGTGACTGCTTGGAAGGGGTTGACCAGATTGCCTAAGGGATTGTGTAGCAGAGAAGGAAGATCGAGGATGGATTTGTTTAAGTCATTAGCATTTCTACATGGAATCATATGCACATTGGGAGTGCGCATTGGAACAATGAGCCAGTAGCTTTTCACTGAGAGGGAAAGTGGTGCAGGGTTGTAGCGCTGGAAATTGGATATAGATTTGACTTTGTAGTGGATTCTGGACTTCCTTGGAATGACATCAATCTTGGTATTACTTTGAGGGTGGAGGTGTGAGCCGCTAGATTCCCTTATTTTGGATGTGGGCATCGTATCCTTTTATTTGCTAGTTGAGAATATATATATGTGTGTGTGTGTGTAAATAATATATTGAGTTGGTTTATAAAGCTCCATAGATAGTATGATTATTTGTTGGGTGAAGCAAATGCGCATGAGTATATGTTATTATTATTGTAAATATCGTAATGAGTTGTGTTAGAAATCTCCAGTAGATGGTATGATTATCATCCTTCAGCAGTGGTCACTGTAGATACTCCAACGAGCTGTGTTATAAAGCTCCATGAGTAGTATGTTTTGTTTTCAACATTATTTTTCGTTATAGGTGTCATTGAACACCGAGGACAGTGTTCCCCCAAAGGGGAGGTTTTTGTAACAACCCTAGTGAAAATTCATGTAAAAATATATATAGGGCCATGATGATGGGACACATATTCGAAGATGAATGGTGGGGAAAACATCCTAGTGGGTGTTGATTTAGTTTATTATGGCTAAGAAGATTGGCAAAGCCAATGGCTAAGTCTTTGGAAAGACAAAATTGAATGTTTAACACATTATTTATGAAAATAATGGAAATTAGGAGAAAATGAAGTTGAAACTACACATGTTGCATGCGAGAAGGAAAATGAAGTAAAATAATGGAAAATGAAGAAAATAGAGATTTTATACATAAAAAGGCTTCTAAGGATCAGTTGTCAAGCTCCCAGTCAGTGTCATCTCTTGGCTCAAGCTTGGTTAGTGGAACCTTTTATTAGTTGAGTTTTGGATTTCTCTCATTATCCTCTCTCTCTCTCTCTCTCTCTCTCTCTCTCTCTCTCTCTCTCTCTCTTATGACAATTAGAGTTTCTTGGAGCACTTTGGCATTTGAGAAAGAAAGGAAAAGAAGGTAAGAGGAAGAAAAGATCAAGTAGGGGAAGGTGGGATCAAGCAGCTACAACAGACTTCATTGCAGGTATCAACTTCCATGTGTATTTTCCTTGTTATATTTGGCATGCATGATATTGCATGTGGTTCTTTTCTATCATTGCATGGGTTCGCCTAGGTGTGACAATGTTATTTAGCCTAGCCTTGCCATTTCTTGATAGCTTTGATTAGATGGGTTCTCATATTCAGTTGAGCTAGGATGGCCGGATGGATTTGAAGCTAAGTGAGGTGGATCTCCGAAATGAAAAACACATGGACTCGTGGTCCCTAAATCAGAATGTGGATCATGGTATAGCCAATGGCCTCTTAACCCATGAGCCAGAGTTTGGGTTGCGATAAAGCCAGGATTGTGTGCCTCGGTGGGCCTAGGAATCCCTGTCAATGAATGGTGGGATATACGGTAAAGCCAAGCAGTGGATTTCTTTTCGTTGGGCCTAGTAGTCCCAGGATGGGATGTACGTTAAAGCCTATAGAGTGTGTCTCGGTGTAGGGCCTGGTGATCCTTGGATCAGACTGTGGATTATGATAAAGCCTGAAAGACTAGGAGCGACTCAAATTCCTCATAGTGTAGGTGGAAAACTTCTATGGAATTTGTGCTGGTTTGCCATTTTTTTGTGTGTTCTATGAGTTCCACATTCATGCTTGGAATATAGCATGTGGGTTATTGGCTGATGAGAGACTTGGGTCAATGAATATATAGTCAGGTGGAAAGTTGTAGTCCCATCTCTGGTTGGTTTATTGTTTCATTAATGAGAAATTTATTCCCCTAGTTTTCATGTGTAAATGTATTGATGTATATGAGGATTTTATGACATATATTTATGGTATTTCGATTGTTACAATGCTCATTACATGTATGTTTTATGACAACATCTATGTATGTCTCTTAGCATGTTTTTACTTCTAAATGAATGAATAATGTATCTATGACCTAATAGATTATAGTGCAACAAATGATATGAGAGAACAATGGTTCTTAACAATTCTTAGATAAGTACAAGATCAGATTTTCTAGCAATAGAAACAATGCATCAAGTCGACCTTAATAGCCATGGGATTGATCATAGAATCAAATAGGTAAAAGGAAAAAGCAATAGGGAAAGAAGAAGGATGCACAAGTCAGATCTAAGTGTTATTACTAAAAGAAGCATGGCCATTATGAAAGTGAATGTAAGAAGAAGTATGTAGATTTGAACAAGGGCAATGCACATGTTTCAAACAGTGATCAAGGTACACCATCATCTATGTTCCTTTATTTTTCAGTAGCTCAAAAAAACAATAATGAAGATCTATGATTAGTAGACAATGAAGTAGGTAGATTTGAACAAGGGAAATGCACATGTTTCAAGCACTCATGAAGGTATGACACCATCTATTTTGCTTTATTTTTTAGCCGCTCAAGGAAACAATAGTGAAGAGATATGATTACTAGAAAATGGTTGCAGTAACCATATGACACGCAATAAAGACATTTTTCAACTTTTGATGAAATAATTAAAACTCATATTAAATTGGATGATTATCATATTGTCAATTCCATAGGAAAAGGTACTCATATAGTTATAACCAAGTAGATGGAAATGAAGGAAATTCATGATGTCTATTATATACAACCTCTTAAGTGCAACAAAACTAAGTGAAAATGATTTTGAAGTCAATTTTAGAGGTTTTATTTTCTCAATTCTATATAGGACACGTAGTCAAATAGTCATAACAATGATGCAAATGGCCAAAAATATTATGTTTCCTCTAGTCATGAGAAATGTCAAGCATTCACTATCATATGCTTAGTTTGTAACAAGTTACGATGAACTTGGTTATGACATCTTAGTTATGGCCATTTAGTGTTTCATTGCCTTGATCTTTTATAAAAAGAAGTCAATGGTTCCACGAATACCTATTATATATTTGTCCATCTTAATCCATGTAAAAGTTGTATATTTGCCAAATAGAATAAAAAAAGGAGTTTTGCAAACATTGTCAACTATAAAGCCAAAGATCAAGTTGAATTTGTAGAAACACAGCTTTTTCTCCCAATGCAAACCCAATCAATAGGAGGAAGTTTTTACTTTCTAACCTTTATTCATGATTTCAATAGAATGGATGGCATGGTTAGTCCTTTTTTCATGATTTCAATAGAATGGATGGCATTGTTAGTCTTTATAAAAAAAAATATGATACATTTGGAGAATTCAAGCAATTCAAAGCCATGTCTAAAAAGGAAAGCCGAAAGAAAATTAAAATATTAAGATAATGGAGGAGGTGAATATGATTCCAAAGAGTTTTCAACATATTGTAGGGATCAAGGTATCAAGAGGAAATTTACAACAAAGTATACCTCATAGTAAAATGGAGTGGTAGAAAGAAAAAAATCATACTATCATGAATATGGAAAGAAGAATGTAAAAGGAAAAACATTTTCCAAAAGAGTATTGAGCATATGGAGTAGAATGTTCAATTTATATTTTTAACAGACCTCTGACACAAATTATCAAAGATAGAGTTACTTTCGAAGCTTGGAATGATGTGAAGACAAGTGTATCACATTTGAGGATCTTTGGATGAGAAAATTGGGTTTATCTTGAATGTTTGAGAGAAGTGTTATTATCTTACGAGGTTTAAGTCTCCCTTATGGTGGATTTGACCTTTCTCGTCTAAATAGTTCTTAAAGGCTCTCATCTCTCTTGTATAAATAGTCCCTAAAAGATCAAAACATGTATATTCCTCATGAATATTAATTTTTTTTTGTTAATTTAGCTTTAAAATAGTTGGAAAAAATAGTTTCTATAATAATTACCCAAATTTAATTCCCACAAATTACATGGTAAAAATATCAAATAAATTATTACGATATTTTATACTTAAAAATAAAATATTAAAAAAAATATAAATTGATTATTAAATGATCAAATTAGAATTATTATTCAATATATTTAATCAATTAAGAAATTGTAATACTTAAAAAAAAATCTTTTAGATAAAAATAAATTAATTAAAAAAATATTTATTTCCTAAAAGTATGTATTTAATTAACCTTTATTTAGTATAATGAAAAATACCAGTAATGATCCACAAATAAAATTTTGACATATGAAGAATCTAGATATAAATCATGTATAATTTTCAAAATGAAAAATCATCACCAAACAATAGGAAATTGAATGAAAAAAAACATCGATTAATTATTAGTTAATATTATTACAAATTTATTATAATACTTGTGAAAATAATATCTAACTAAATAATTATATCGATGTTTTTATCAATTTCAATTTCCTAAGTTGTGTAGGTAACGATTTTCATTTTAAAACATTATACATGATTTATATCTAGATTATTAATTAATTAGTTAGAGCTAATGACTCACAAATAACATTTTGACCAGTAATATTAGAATCTACACAAAAATCATGAATATACGCTGTTTTAAAATGAAACTCTAACGCGTAGACAACATGAATGTGAGGATATGGGGGTAATGCATAGAAAATCTTCCGGAGCAGCAGTTTACGAAACACGAGGATGGGTGTCAACATGTTTATTGTTTCAAGGTTTCTTCGGTCAGAAGGCTCTTCTGAAAAGTCACTCCACACACTAAATGAGTTCCTTTAGTGGTTCTTTTGGGGTGCGAGTCAGGACTAGTGACTGTGGGAGATTATGATCGTATGCTCACTGTCTCGGTTACCTCTGTAACTGACTGGTATTTGATTAAGGGTTTATTTTTATTAAATTATGGAAGTGTAAAATTTTTATTAAAATTTAATATTCTTGTATTATGAAAATGGATTCAGTTTTATCAAAAAAATTAGTGCAAAGTTTGATAATTATAATCTAAAAATTTCATAGACCTCTTTATACTACACTTTTGATTAAAGTTCAACTTGCTCACAACAGTACTACTATCCATGCGTCCTTTTACGGATGGATTCTTCTTCGTGAAGACCAATAAATGTAACTGAACTGCCTTTCTCTGATAGATGAGACAATCTGTATTGGTTGGGCAGTTCAACTTTAGGTACCAGGCAGCTTTTCTTTTTGCATTTCACTGAAACTTGAGATAAAGACCTGACTGATTCCAAATTAAACTAATTTAATATGTTGAAGCTGCTAATTTAATATGTGCATGCAATTACAGTGAAAAGGAGTCGGAGACTATAATCAATTTAATAAATCGCTTGATTTGTAATATATGATATGAAATATCAGATCCATGTTCGACTCATTTTTTCATTAACATTCAGAAATGTCCTCTCATTCATATATATATTGAAGCAGGAGTTTAATTAACTATTTTGGTAAATGTTTTGATTATTTTTATTTACAATTTGATTAAATTTTTGAAAAATCTTAAATTTAAGTTGCTTGCTATTCAAGTTTCGGGTTTCGAAAAAATTAAATATATTTTATTGAACATATAATTTAAGTTAGTAAATATTTAATCTCACCAAAATTAAATTACTAAAATGGAGGAAAAGGAAAAACTAAACAATATTCTGGTTTGACGACAATTATTCAAAATACATTAGGTACTGTTTTGGACGACAAGAGGTATACGTTTTTATTTCTCTGAGAAAAAAGTTTTAGGACGTAATAAAAAAGTTCCAGGGTATAGTTATCCATATCAATTTTGTTAGACATCATTCAATGTTTAGTTAAAGCAGATATATGTCATCTAATTATTAAGGATGGTCATCCAATAATGCATATTAACCAGTAAAGTAGAAATGATATTCTTCACCTAAATCAACTAACAGATATATTTGTGTTCTGCAGCATGTAAGTTTGATTGATTATGTAAGGTTTCTTTTAGAGCCAAAGCTATCAGATGGTGGTTTGAACGAGAAGATTATTTTGGAGGTTTCCTTATAAAATATTCCACAGCAGGAGACGTCTATATATATATATATATTAGATTGGGATATTTATAAAAACTATATGTATATATATATTGAACAACAAAACTCCAGTGATGCACTTCTTTTATATTTTAAACTGAAATAATATTTTAGAGTGTGTACAGTTAACAAAATTCGTTTCAGGAGGAATATGAATTAGCAATTTTGTAAGACTTTGGTGATTGAGGTTGAGGAATTGTTTGGATGGTTAAAAGTAGTTAGAATTTGGGAAAAAAATTCAAGAAATCTAGTAGTAACAGTGTTTGTATCATATTTTTATAATGAAAATAGATTCATCACTATCAAAGATTTTTAAGTACCCAAATTTTATAAAACCTAAATTTACAAAAACCCCTACTAAATTTTATCAAAATATTAATAAAATTTCCAAACAAAAACAATCCAATTAAACTACTAAATTATGTAAATGTGATCTGACAAATTCTCCTAAGTATCTTCAGATTGCCCTGTACTTCGTAGTATTGTACGCATTGCTTTTCAAAAGAACGAGATATCCTAACTACTTTATCAGTACAGAGACATTCGATCGTTTAAATAGGGTACGCTTTATGCGCATGTATCTTTTTCTTTCCTGCCTTCCATTGAATGAAACCTATGCAAAACAAGGATTCCGGCATAGTTTTGCGTTGGGAGAACACCTTGATGTGTACTAGAAATGCGTATATCATGGACTCCGTAATATTAAGCAAAATCAATTAGAAAATTTATATTCATTGCTGCTTACAAATTAAAGGAAACCGAGATCGTTAGCAAGTCAATCGAGTCACGATGTCTTATCTTCTCATCAAACATGAAACATCAATGCAGCTGCACGAAAACTTGCCGGTGTTAGTGTTTCTAAACCAGTAACAAAAATCCCCGAGATAGAAATTACTTGCCGTGATTCTTCAATGACCAGTCAACACCCTCATAAACATCCTTGTTCCGCAATACCACCAAAATTTTCAGAATTCCAATCAATTCGGCGAGAAATTAGCATTGGTGTCGGCACCCGCTTTTAAAAAACATGTTTGTTCTCCTCTCCATTGGTGCTGACTTGCCAGATGGCCGGGCGAGGCCAATTTGGTGCAAATACTCATACTAATTTAATATACACCCTCCATTTAACTTTGGTTGCCAATTTAATGTAGAATGTACATAATCAGTACAGAAATATAAAATAAAAGGTTATTCCATGTGAAATCTAAAAATTAATCTAATTATAATTTTATTTAAAAATGTAATTTTATTATTATTATTATAATAAATATTTAATATAAATCTTATATATAGGTAGAGGAATTGGATAAAGATTTGTAATTAGGAAGGGAAAATTTTTTATTTCATTTTGTTAGGACTGTTTCTAACTATAAAATTGTTAATAATAATTGAAACAATATCATAACTTACTAATATTATGTTCTCAAAAAATAGTAAATTATTTTATTGACAATTTTAAATAAAATTATTATACAATTTAATTATAAAGATAAAAAGAACATAACTGTTTCCGAGATAAATTTCAATATTTGATTTGTGGATACTATTAAGAATATTCTAAAATATGTGTCAGGTTTAAATTCTTATCATTTAGTTAGTTGATAAGTATCTATCTTATCTGTAATGGGTCGAGAATAAAATCTTTTTTCACTCTAAAAAGATGTTTGCATCTCTATATATTTGATGTGCTTGGTAGATCCCAAGTTGAGATGGATCTAGGCTTCTTTAATTATTAATTATAATTTTTACTTTTATTTTACTTAATGCAATCAAACTTTACAACATCTCTACCATATTTTGCCCAATTAAATTAAAATTGCTATCAATAGAAATGTACTGATAACATTACCCACATAAAATCATGTTGATCTTCTCTTCATTAA
This sequence comes from Pinus taeda, assembly GCA_000404065.3. Classification (NCBI taxonomy): domain Eukaryota; kingdom Viridiplantae; phylum Streptophyta; class Pinopsida; order Pinales; family Pinaceae; genus Pinus; species Pinus taeda. Next base: position 66,577 of record APFE030080303.1, read on the forward strand.
ATCTCCCATAATTAAAAGGAGAGTGTATCATAGTTACTTATAAATCCAATTTTTTTGTTTTACGGTTTTTGCACCAACTGCCACATACTACACTCTACCAAGTATGAGGGGGATGTGTGATTTTCATCATCATCAAGTTGACATGAGGACCTTTCAAAATAAAAATTAAATTTATTGTAAATAACACACACATATGGTTTTGGTTAAAAACATTAAAAAACATCAATAATCTGTCTAGCCATGTTAATTGAGTTTTTTTTGTCAATATTAAAGCCCAAAATGAAGAAAACATGGTAATAATATTTCACTTTCACTAACCACAAATATGCTAGGTCTTTAAAGGATAAATAAATAAAATAAAATAAAATATAATCTATATTTTCCTTTATCAGACATAAATTTTCTTTTTATGTGTGTATATATATGTATAAATAATGACGATCTAAAAGTATTTCAATGCTAAAGCAACAAGCAATAAAATAAAAAATAATTCAATTACTCCTTAATAAAAGGAAGACGTGTAATTTATTCAATTGTTAACATAAAATTATATATCACATTCAAAAAATATTAATAATAATACAAATATTCAATATGGGTAATAAATAAAGTGCAAGATTAGGTAATATTGACATATATTTAGAACTATATTAATAACACAAAAACATTTTATATGAACCATGTGCTCCATAACTACAATATTTTAATCTCTATACTAGGTAAATTATGTTGGGTATTTTTTGTTTGCCATGGGAAAATACCAAAACCACAAAAATAAAACACAGAGGCAATGCTCTGTTTCCTTGCTCCAGGATCTTTTTGCACAGAGAAGTCTTTTAAAAATTACACAGAACAGAGTATTCCACCACCATAAAATGATTTCTATTCATTAAACAAAAACACTTACATATTCATCCTCTTTTACTCAGAGGGATTCACCAAAACATTTTCACAAAACTTACTCTGCCTCCTATGAAATTTTACACCACTGTGTGTAAATATTTCATTTACATTCACTGCTATGTAAAAACAAAATTAAAGAGTTTTACACATTTACCTTTTCACCTGTGTGAAACAATTCATGGATTTCAACAAAACTATCCACTGGTTTTCTTCATTTACTTCTCCTCCTTCTCCTGCACTGCTGTGCAAATTTTTTACTTCTTACCAAGACAAAATGGTTTTTCACTGCTGCTGCATTTTCTTTTTACATTACAAACCCAAAAGAAAATTCATGCACTTCTGTGCATTCCTCCCCCGTAATACAAAATTAATGTCTGGTCTTTTATAGGTGCTGCGAACCCTCTGTTTCAGTTTTCTCGCTACTACGAACTGAGTTTTTTTTCATGTGTAATAATCCTTTCATGTTACAATCCCCTGTGACTATATTGGAGTCAACGTTCTTTTAAAAAAATATATCAAAAATAATAAAAAACTTACATAGTATTTTAACCCATGCCTCGTATTAACGCGCCGTAAGGGAAAACATTAAAACTTTACCAAAAACATGACATTGTATTAACTTAAGGTATGGTCCATGCTGTATTTATGATTCATCAGACCCGTATGCACTTTCCCTTGCAATCGAACGTCGGAGAAACTTACCTTTAATCGAACGGCGGAGGATGCATATCGGAACACCTCTCTCACGGTACTTTACACCAAAGTTGCACTGTGGTAAATCGACGGACGTAAATGCTGGAGGTCATCGGACGAGTGAAATCAATATCGGAAGGGGTGAGTTGACTGAGCATTACCTTCCGAAAAGTGTCAGGTGATGATGTCACGCCTGTCCACATGTCTGCGTTGGAGCACCATCGTACAGAAACCACTTTTGCCAAAGAGCGGTACGATGGCTTCCCGGCGGTTTAGGTTTGCTGCTGGGTGGTTTTGGGGGTTGAACGGTCAGCGTTGAATGCTGGCCCGCGCGCAGCAGTGGAATTATAAATTTAACACTCCCCTTTAATTTCACCTGCTGGGCATTCGGTCATACCCAGACACTTCCTCAAAAATTCAAAGCTTTTATGATCTAGTGGCTTTGTCAAGATGTCTACAACCTGTTCTTGTGTGCTGCAATGTTCTAGGATGATTTCTCCATTGTTCACTAATTCTCTGATGTAGTGAAACCTTGTATCAATGTGCTTCGTCCTCTTATGAAACACTGAATTCTTTGACAATGCAATAGCTGAGCTATTGTCGCAAAAAATCACTATCGCTTTTGCCTGCTCTTGGCCTAAGCTCCTCAACATCCTTCTCATCCAAACTGCTTGACATGCTGCTGCTGTAGCTGCCACATATTCATCCTCTGCTGTAGACAATGCTACAATGGACTGCTTCTTAGAAGCCCATGAAATGGCTCCTGAACCCATATGGAAAACATAACCGGAAGTGCTCTTCCGATCATCAACACTTCCAGCCCAATCACTATCTGTGTATTCAACCAAATCTGAATGTTCTGAGACATTATATAAAATTCCAAACTTTTTAGTGCCTTTGACATACCTCATAATTCTTTTTGCTGCTTGCCAATGTGCCTCCTTTGGCCTCTCCATGAATCTGAAAATTAAACTAACAGCATACATAATATCAGGCCTAGTTGCTGTTAAGTACATAAGGCTGCCTACAATACTCTTGTACAAACTAGGATCAAAATCCTTGCTGCTATCCTCTCTGCTGAGTTTTAATCCCATCACTGTGGGAGTGATCGCTGCCTTACATTCTTGCATGTTAAATCTCCTCAATACTTGATTTACATATCTTGCCTGTGAGACAAAAATTCCTTTTTCATTTTGATCTACTTCTATGCCTAAGAAGTATCTCAAGAAACCCATGTCAGTCATTTCAAATACCTCTTTCATGACTGATTTA
>APFE030080303.1:75105-127902 GCA_000404065.3 Pinus taeda
TTATGAATTCCATTTTCTCTGCAAAATCTTAGGAATTCCTTGGAGATATACTCACCTCCTCTATCAGTTCTGAGAACTTTAATATGCAACCCGCTTTGGTTCTCCACAAGTGCTTTGAAATTTCTGAACTTCTCAAACACTTCACTTTTGTTTTTAAGGAAATAAATCCAAGTCTTTCTTGTAAAATCATCAATGAATGTTAGGAAATATTGGTTGCCTGCTAATGATGCAGCTTGCATCGGTCCACATAAATCTGAGTGGATGATCTCTAAGGGTGCCTTTGCCCTTATGCTTTTACTTGAGGGAAAACTTTCTCTATGTTGTTTTCCCAAAATGCAACCTTCACATAGGCTGTCCGGTTTCTCTATCAATGGTAATCCTTTCACCATTCTTTTTCTGCTCAACAAGTTTAGACCTCCAAAATTGAGATGTCCAAATCTCAAGTGCCACAACCAATTTTCATCCTTTGGCACGCTTTGGAAGGCCTCTTGGGTCACTGCTGCAATTACATTTTTGTTTTTCAAATCTGCCCTGATCCTGAGAGGGAACATCCTGTTCCTTGTCTTCCTTACTTCAGCAATGCATCATTTGCTGGGTGGTATATCCATGATGGTACACACATCATTCACAAAGTAAAACATTGTAACCCTTTTGAACAAGCTGTCCAATACTCAAGAGGTTACATCTCATTCTGAGGACATAATACACATCTGCTATGGTTTTCCTTTCTCCTTGCTTTGTAAATATTTTTACCTCCCCTTTTCCCATAACAGAAACTTTGCTATCAGTTCCTAGTGTGACCTCTGATTTCATATTTTTATCTAGGGCAGAAAAGAGAGCTATATTTCCTGTCATATGGTTGCTGCAACCTGAGTCTAAAAACCATATGTCTTCACTATTTGTTTCAGCCATGTTACAAGCTAACAACACATTAGTTTGGCTGATGTTCTCTTTAGTAACATTTGCATTTTGTCTATTAATCATATCATGCTGCTTCTTCCTACATTCACTGGCATAATGCCCATATTTTTTACAATAATAGCATTGGACATTGGATTTTTCATACCTTTGTCCTTGAGCATGATGTTGTTCTCTTTGCTGGTTGCTGCCTTGGCCTTGGTTCTGATTTGGATTGCTGCCTCTTCCTTGAGCATTTGCTGGACTGTTTCTTCCCCCTCTGTTCTGGCTTCTGCCTCTTCCTCTCTTGTTTCCTCTGCCTTGACCTCTTCCTCTTCCAAAGGACATCTGGGTCTTAAAGGCTTGCTCTAGAGATGAGTTTTCACTCCTACTCAATCTCTGCTCATGTGTTATCAGTGATGCATGTAGTTCATCAATGAAAAAGTTTGAGAGATCCTTTGTCTCTTCTATGGTGGTGACAATCACATCAAACTTTGAGGGTAGGACCCTCAATAATTTCTCCACAATCCTCCTTTCTTCAAGAACTTCTCCATGAGTCCTCATCTGTGTGATCAGACCAATTACATGTGTGAAGAATGAGTCAATGTTGTCTGACTCCTTCATGTTGAGATTCTCAAAATCTCTCCTCAGCAACTGTAGTTTTGCTGTCCTCACTTTCTCCATGCCTTGATAGGCTGTCTTGAGGTTTTGCCATCCTTGTTTGGATGTCTTAGCTCCTGCTATCCTTGGAAACATACTCTGGTCCACTGCTTGATACAAAAATACACGGGATTTTGAATCCTTTTTCCTATTGCTCTTCAATAGATCTTTCTCTTCATGAGTTAACCTATTAAACTCAGTTTCATCTGCTGGTTCATCAAAGCCATCTTCAACTATTTCCCATAAATCTTGAGAGGCAAACAGGGCTCTCATGGTTATTGCCCAATAGTCATAGTTCTTCCCATTGAACTGTGGGAGCTGGGTGTTAAACATACCCATACCAGTGCTTGTGCTGGCCATTCCTTGCATCTTCAGCTATGCTTCTAAATCCTTGACAGTGTATTTAAAAACAATTGACTGCTGCAACCAAAAGACTCCTCCCTTCAGCTTCTTTGTTGTCTTCAAAGAGCCTAAGCCTGCTCTGATACCACTGTTGGGTATTTTTTGTTTGCCATGGGAAAATACCAAAACCACAAAAATAAAACACAGAGGCAATGCTCTGTTTCCTTGCTCCAGGATCTTTTTGCACAGAGAAGTCTTTTAAAAATTACACAGAACAGAGTATTCCACCACCATAAAATGATTTCTATTCATTAAACAAAAACACTTACATATTCATCCTCTTTTACTCAGAGGGATTCACCAAAACATTTTCACAAAACTTACTCTGCCTCCTATGAAATTTTACACCACTGTGTGTAAATATTTCATTTACATTCACTGCTGTGTAAAAACAAAATTACAGAGTTTTACACATTTACCTTTTCACCTGTGTGAAACAATTCATGGATTTCAACAAAACTATCCACTGGTTTTCTTCATTTACTTCTCCTCCTTCTCCTGCACTGCTGTGAAAATTTTTTACTTCTTACCAAGACAAAATGGTTTTTCACTGCTGCTGCATTTTCCTTTTACATTACAAACCCAAAAGAAAATTCATGCACTTCTGTGCGTTCCTCCCTGCAATACAAAATTAATCTATGGTCTTTTACAGGTGCTGCGGACCCTCTGTTTCAGTTTTCTCGCTGCAACGAACTGAGTTTTTTTTCATGTGTAATAATCCTTTCATATTACAATCCCCCGTGACTATATTGGAGTCAACGTTCTTTTAAAAAAATATATCAAAAATAATAAAAAACTTACATAGTATTTTAACCCATGCCTCGTATTAACGCGCCGTAATGGAAAACATTAAAACTTTACCAAAAACATGACATTGTATTAACTTAAGGTATGGGCCATAAGGTATGGTCCACGCTATATTTATGATTCATCAGACCCGTATGCACTTTCCCTTGCAATCGAACGACGGAGAAACTTACCTTTAATCGAACGGCGGAGGATGCATATCGGAACACCTTTCTCACGGTACTTTACACCAAAGTTGCACTGTGGTAAATCTACGGACGTAAATGCTGGAGGTCATCGGACGAGTGAAATCAATATCGGAAGGGGTGAGTTGACTGAGCGTTACCTTCCGAAAAGTGTCAGGTGATGATGTCACCCCTGTCCACATGTCTGCGTCGGAGCACCATTGTACGGAAACCACTTTTGCCAAAGAGCGGTGCGATGGCTTCCCGACAGTTTAGATTTGCTGCTGGGTGGTTTCGGGGGTTGAACGGTCAGCGTTGAATGCTGGCCCGCGCGCAGCAATGGAATTATAAATTTAACAAATTATTCCAATATCATATATATATGTTAAAAAAAAAAAAAAATCTTTTGGTGAAAATATTATAAAACATTTTGGTTGTCTTATGAGATTAATACCATGGTCGGGATTTGTGGCCACCACCTCAGCGTGATTAAGAATGAACATCATGAAATATGAGGGATGGCATGGCCACTCCCATGCATGCATATGGAAGTGAAGACTTAAAGACTACAGGGATATATGGAATGGATGTTATGGAAGATTTTGGCATCGAAGGGCATAACTACTACCATCGCTCATTGATCTTTGTGTGCTACAATTAGTTAGTATCACAGGTTCTTTTCAGCCCGCGATGCTCTGCTGGCGCTTCCGCTGCCTCCTCGTCGGCACTACCTCTGCGTTTAATTATTCATTTTATTTTTTTTCCCTGTCGTTTCATTTCACACCATGATGCTCTACTGGAGCTTCCGCCTCTTTCTCCGTGGGTACTACCTCTGCATTTAATTCTTCATTTTCTTTTTGCTCCTCATCAAACTAGGTTTTGGCAAAGCTTCCAGACTTCATTTTCTTCTTGCTCCTCATCGAACCATCATTCAATGGACATTGCTTGTTTGTGCAACGAGCTATTGCTTCAACCAACACCACTACTTCGTTAATGGGAACATTTCAAATAGCTAGCGAGGGCCCTTGGCAACTAGAGCTCTAATGCCATTTGTTAGGGTTCAAGAGAAATAAATATAAAAATCAAGAAACACACATTCAAACCATGTATGCCATGATTGTCTCGAAAACCCCAATTGAGGGAAAAGCCAACCAACAATAGATCTATTATTATCCTTGGCTAAAACACAGCCAAACCGGCCAACAACCTAAGCTTTCACCGCTCAACCATGGCTCCCTATGTTGGAGAATACACAAGCCTTTTAAGGGCTTCAACTACATGTAATACCATTAGCTCAATACCAGGAGTCACCAAAAACTATAACTGTTAACCATAACTGTTGACATAACCTCAAGTCCACCATAAAATCAAGTTTTTTTAACAATATGTTCAGATCGTTTCTCCTACAGATATTCATATTGTTCTATACTTGGCACTAATATAGACATTACTTTTCAATAGACCAAAATATCTAACTAGTTCATCAATACAAACACATTAGATTCCTTTTAATTGGGTACGCTTTATGTTCATGTATCTCTTTTCTCTCTGCTATTTTCTTTTCCCTTCCTTCCATTGAATGAAACCTATGCAAAACAAGGATTCCGCCATGATTTTTCTTGTGTATAATGACGTCATGCCTAGACATGCCTAAATAATGGAGACAATGATAACCAACAAGACTAATTAGAAAATTGTCCTTGAATTTGTATTCATGGCTGCTTACTAATCAAAGTAAAATGATATCATTATTAATTCAATGCAGTCACGGTGTCTTCTCTTCCCACCAAATATAAATGCATATGCGGTAAACCCCCTCATGACCATTCGTTTCGCCAAGATTTTGAAATTTCAATTAATTGTTAAAATGCAGCAGTTTCCTAAATTTACTTTCACCATTAAAAGAAAAAAGGTTGTTGAAGTATAGTAACTCCCCGCAAAAAAAAATTACCATTAAAAGTAGGGAGGTTTTTTAGTTGTTTTGACGTTTGAACGAAAAATATAGGATAAATATTTTTTTTGGATTTTAACTATTTTATAAAGCTGGAAATTGGTTTGAATATGGGGTGTTTTAGTATTATTTGTATAGCCCTGAGAACATTGTTAGGGTTTCAATCAAATTGAAAATTAAGGACATATTATAGACCTCATTTATGGTTTCCCCTCACAACTAGAATATACACCAGGCCTCATATTTAATGGTCCTTACTATCCAATGGGTAATAAAGATGATGAGCTTTTGTAGAGAATATAAAGGTGGGAAGTAGTAGTCGCAAAATATGAAGAACGAGAACTTGTGGACTTAACATCTATGACTAATGTCATTAGAAACACTTTAGTAGAGAGTAAAAGAAAGGATTCAAGAGCACTCTACGATCTTCAAAATGAAGATGACAAATCTATATTTCCTAAGGTTGGTGTAACAACTAGTGTGCATCAAGCTAGTGTGCATCAAACTTCAGAGAATTTGGAAAAGGAATGGCAAAACAACGTCAAGAATTTCAAGCTTCAAATTCTCAAGAAGAAGTTTAAAATGCTACAAATGACACATGTTGGATCACTCCATTAGTTTATGACTGAGGTCATGGAAGTGGTAAATCAACTTAGAACTATTGGAGAAGATGTTCCAGTTGAAAAGACTATTAAGAAAATTTTAATAAGCCTATCATCCTCATTTTATATTCTTGTGACAATCTTAGAAGAAAGTAAATATTTTTCCAAGTTTTCAATTAAACAACTTATAGATTCAATGTTGAATCCTGAGTCAATAATTAAAGGTAGAAATGAATCATTAGAAAACACATTTCAATATCAAGCAATAATTAGTAGAGGAAGGGGCACACATCGTAGAAGTAGTGGTAGAAGAGGAAGATGATTTTTCTAGCAATAGAAACAATGCATAAGTCAATCGTGAATAGCCATGGGATTAGTTATAGAATGAAATAGGTAAAAGGAAAAAGAAACAGGGGAAGATGAAGGATGGACAAGTCAGATCTACACTACTATTAGTGCAAGAAGCATGACCATTATGAAAGTGAATGTAAGAAGAAGTAGGTAGATTTGAACAAGGGCGATGCAGATGTTTCAAACACTCATGAAGTTACAACATCATCTATGTTCCTTTATTTTTTAGTAGCTCGAGAAAAGAATAATGAAGATCTATAATTATTAGACAATGAAGTAGGTAGAGTTAAACAAGGGAAATGCACATGTTTCGAGCACTGATGAAGGTACAACACCATCTATGTTCCTTTATTTTTCAGCAGCTCAAGAAAACAATATTGAAGATCTATGATTACTAGAAAATGGTTGCAGTAACCATATGACATGCAATAGAAACATTTTTCAACTTTTCATGAAACAATTAAAACTAAGATTAAGTTGGATGATTATCATATTGTCAATTATGTAGGAAAAGGTACTACTATAGTTATAACCAAGTAGATGGAAAAGAATGAAAATCGTGATGTCTATTATATAAAACCTCTTTAGTGCAACAAAACTGAGTGAAAATGATTTTGAAGTCAAGTTTAAAGGTTTTATTTTCTAAATTCTATATAGGACACTTAGTCAAAGGGTCATAACAAGGATGCAAATGGCCAAAAATAGGATGGTTCCTTTAGTCATGAGAAATGTCAAGCATTCACTATCATATGCTTAGTTTGTAACAAGTTCCCATGGAACATGGTTATGTCATCTTAGTTATGGCCATTTAGTGTTTAATTGCCTTGATCTCTTATAAAAAGAAGTCAATGGTTCTAGGAATACCTATTATATATATGTCCATCATAATCAATGTAAAATTTGTATATTTTCCAAATAGGATAAAAAAAAAGAGTTTTGCAAACATTGTCAACAATAAAGCCAAAGATCAACTTGAATTTGTAGAAACACACCTTTTTAACCCAATGCAAACCCAATCAAGCACATGAAGTTTTTACTTTCTAACCTCTATTCATGATTTCAAGAGAATGGATGGCATGGGTCATCTTTAAAAAAAATATGATACATTTGGAGAATTCAATCAATTCAAAGCCATGTCTAGGAAGGAAAGCTGAAAGAAAAAAAAAAAAAAAATTAAGATAATGGAGGAGGTGAATATGGTTCCAAAGAGTTTTCAACATATTGTAGGGATTAAAGTATCAAGAGGAAATTTACAACTAAGTATACTCCATAGTAAAATGGAGTGGCAGAAAGAAAAAAAAATCAGACCATCATGAATATGGAAAGAAGCATGTTAAAGGAAAATAATTTTTCAAATGAGAATTGAGTACATGTAGTAGAGTGTTCAATTTATATATTTAACATACCTTTAACTCAAACTATCAAAGATAAAGTTACCTTGGAAGCTTGGAATGGTGTGAAGACAAGTGTATCACATTTGAGGATCTTTGGTTATGATGCCAATGCACATGTTTCAGAAGAATTGGGGAGGAAATTGGGTTTATCTTGAATGCTTGAGAGAAATGTTGTTATCTAACCAGGTTTAAGTCTCTCTTATGGCCGATTTGGCCTTTCTCGTCTAAATAGTTCCTAAAAGCTTTCATCTTTCTTGTCTAAATAGTCCCTAAAAGATCAAAACATATATATTCCTCGTGGATATTAAAAGAAATTTTAATTAATTTTACTTTAGGGTAGTTGGAAAAAATGGTTGCTATAATAGTCACCAAAATTTAATTCCCACAAATTACATGATAAAAATATCAAATAAATTATTATGATATTTTATACTTATCCAATTAAAATTAGAATTATTATTAATATATTTAATCAATTAAGAAATTCTAATAGTTAAAAAAAATAAATCTTTTATTATTGAAAAAAAATATTTATTTTTTTTATAAAAATGACCGTATATATAAAATATTTAACCATTAATTTAGTATATTTTAAATAATTACAAGTAATGATCCACAAATAACATTTTGATGATATGAGAATCTAGATATAAATCATGTATAATGTTTTAAAATGAAACTCATTACCCAGACAACCTAGGAAATTGAAATTGATGAAAACATTCATATAAGGAAATATTATTTACTTAATTATTTATTTTCAAAATATTATGATTTCATATATATATATATATATATATATGAAATTAATATTGGATAGCATCAATAGAAAGGATAGATGAAATTAATATTGGATAGCATATTTGGGACATTAAATTACATCATAACCTAATTTATATATATATATTGGTTAGAAGAAAGACAACATAGGAGGAAAACCCAACGTTCTTGACTGTCACAATTAAGGGGAACCATTCTTATAACACAAGAAAATTTCATTATCTTTAAAACAATGTTGTATAGATCAATTCAGAAGGATAATATTGGTCTGAAAAGCCTCAACTGTCATGAGTTAACAAATATAATTCAAGGTGCACTTGAGAAGTGCAAAACAGAAAAAAGTATGGAATCAGAATCAATTTGTTTTCCTGTGAATGCTTGGGTAGATGAGGAATGCAAAATGGCAAGGAAAATCTTGGAGAGGGAAGGTGAGGAGAAAATGGATGTAAATTTATATAAGAATATTTTAAAAAGGAAGCAAGACGAGTTCATGCAAACAAGGTGAGAAGAGTTAATATATCTAGGCAAGAATAACCCAAAGCTTTTTTGGTAGGAACTTCAACCAAGGAAGGAGAAAATTGAAAATAATATTACATCCAATCAGTGGTTTGACAATGCAAGACAACTCTATGAAAAATAATTATAGGTTGAGTCTTCTCCCAGGATCAACACAACTACAAAGCTTTTCACATTATAGGAGGTGGAGATAGGAATTAAAAAGTTGAAAACATGGAAGGAAACAGACTTGGTTGAAATTCAAACAAATATCTAAAGTGGGGAATGAACATTCTGCCATTATACATCATGCAAATATTTTGTTTTTTTAACTGAAACGGTTTTGTTTTATTGATAAAATTTAGGTTGGGCAAAGCCTAATCAACCATTACAATTCGTAGATTTTGCATGAGCTCCTTTCCCGGTTAGGGAATAATTTCCATTCTCAAAGCACTTGCATTTATGCTGATCATTCCATTTTGTAGAGTACATCCTATGTTTGCCAATTTGTCCGCTTCCTTATTTAATTCTCTGAGTATGTGGAAAATTTGAACAGAGGAGAAGTCGTTTAGAATTCTGCTCACTCTTGAAAGTTGTTTGTTTAGCGCTGGATCCTTGAGCCCTTTCTTGCTTATTAATGACTTTATTAACAATTCTGAATCTCCAAAGATTAGGATTTCTCTTGGATTTTTTTTTCTGGCTAATTGGCAAGCTTTTAAAAGACTGAGTGCTTCAGCCTGGTTGTTGGTTTTCAGTCCAAGTCCCCAACTGAGTTCATCTTTTTCCCCGTTCGGATAGAATATTACCCCTCCTGCTCCTGACCTACCTGGATTTCCTTTTGAGGCACCATCAAAGAAGATAGTGCACTTGCCTTGGGATTTCCACGACTACTAAAATCTGTCCACGGGATCTCGAATCTGCCATCCTTCCTTATGAATTGGTCGTGTGATTGCTGGAGGTCTGGTTTTGCAAGAGAAGTCTTCCAGCCATGCCTATTCTTCTATTTGGAGGGAATTATCATCTTTGATTGAAGAATGGTTCAGAATTTCTAAAAGAATTTTCTTTGCCTGGTCTGCCACTTTTTCCGCAGGGATTTCATTTTGGTTAAAGATGATTTCATTTCGGGCTAGCCATAGCTTCCAGCATACATATTTTGGGCTAGCAATCCACACCTTGTACCATAGAGATTTGCCAGCAATATTGTGAGGGTAACTGGCTTTCCAAGTGGAGAACATATCTGTAATCGAACATTGTGTTGGGGGTCTCACATTTAGTCCAGTCACGAAGATAGACCAGGCCTTCTTCGCATACTCACAATCGATGAACATGTGTTCTGAGGTTTCCAATGTGTTTTTGCAAAGAGCACATCGATGAGAACCTGCTATGTTCCTTCTACACAGGTTTTCTCTAGTCAACATTTTCTTATGAAACAACGTCCAAAAGAAGAAATTGATCTTAGGGATGCTAAAGCTGTCCCAGACCTGCTTCCACACTGATTTCGGATGTGGCCAATCCTTTTTGCTTTGCATCTGTAAATATCCTTGTCTTGCTGTGTACACCCCCGTCTTACCCCATCCCCAAGAATCTTCATCATCTTTCTGTACTGGAGCAAAGTCTGAAATTGCCTCTATATGGGCGTTTAGCTGGGGAATTAGGTGCGCTGGTGCTTTAGGAAAATTCCAGTGCTTCCAATTTCCTTTTTTGTCCCAGCCTAAGATGTCCTCAATTTTCCAAATTCCTTTTGTGTGTAACCAAATTCTTAGCTCTGATATTTCATTGTTTTCTGTCAGAGGGGGATGACCCATAACTCTATCTCTCCATAGCAGAGTGTTTTTGCCATTCTCAGGGATTCTATAGAGGTGAGATCTGAAAAATTCGATGCATTTGCTACATAGCTTCGAAGCTTGCATTCCTTTTGGGGCTTTCTATGGAATGAAATATTTAATTGACTGGTTTTTGAGGTATTTTAACTTTAATATCTAACTGACTAGGTGATTCGGCTTAGCAATAAGTTGCCACAGTAATTTGAAGCCCAACGCTAAGTTTTCTTGCAGGGAACCTCGAATTTGAAGGCCGCCTTCCTCTAATGGTCTTTTCGTTGTTTCCCATTTTATTAAATGGAATATGTTGTTGTTTCCTCCTCCTCCATTCCACAAGAAATTGCGCATGAGACTGGAGATTTGGTCTGAGATTTTATTTGGGGCCATCACTAAAGAAGCCTGGAACGTTGGCAGTGCCAAGAGAGGCGACCTAATGAGCGTGATTTTGCCTCCTGTGGTAAGCCAAAAGCCACCCCACGCAGCAACCTTTTTTTTGAATTTCGAGATCACCTCCTCCCACAAATGGTTTCTGTTGGATCCCATCGTTATTGGAAGGCCCAAATATTTGATTTTATCCCAATTTGCATATTCATTAAAGCCCAGATCACTAGCTATTCTGTCAATTGCATGCTGCTCTACATTCCATCCATAAACAATGCTTTTCCTTTCACTGATTAACGCTCTAGAGATACTGCAAAATTTTTTAAGGATGGTTCTGAAGGAGTTTGATATTCTTGGAGATGCACCCCCGAGCGACAGTGAGTCGTCAACGAAAAACACGTGATTCACTGGGGAAATTCCTTTCACAATTCTAATCCCAAGAATGCTGCCATTTTGTTTTTCCAAGGTCAGCTTTCTGTTCAGGGAGTCTACCATCAGAATGTAAAGAAATCGTGAAAGGGGGCAACCCTGCCTCAATCCCCTGGTGGCTAAAAAGAAATCTGCTCATCTTCCATTTATCATTAGGGCTATCCAGATCTTCTCTAGGTAAGCTTTGATTAGGTTTATAAAGTCCTGTTAAATCCGAAGGATTAGAGAACCCTGTATAGGAAAGAGCGGTTAACTCTATCAAAAGCATTACACATATCCAGTTTTATAAGCATACCTTGTTCTTTGTGTGAGTGGCTCGAGTGCAGGGCTTCTTGGAGTTGGATGACGTTGTCCAGGATATGTCTTCCTTTCACAAATCCCCCTTGGGCTGGAGAAATGAGCTTTTGGAGGAGAGGCTTGATTCTGTTCGCCAGAAGTTTGGCCACTATCTTGTAGGACGAATTGCAGAGTGCGATCGGCCTGTATCTGTCAAATGATCCTGGGTTTGTTTCCTTGGGTATTAAAGCAAGGAAGGTGGAATTTATTTTCCTCCAACCTTTGCCTTCCTCATAAATCCATGTATCATTTTGAGGAGATCAAGTTTGATTAGCTCCCAACAGATTCTGTAAAAGTGGATTGCAAATCCATCAGGTCCTGGTGCTTTGTCTAGCTCCATGGACCAGACAATATTAGAAATCTCTTCTTCTGTGACTGAGCTCATAAGATTTTCATTATCTTCTATGCTGACTAGCTTTGGTATGTTTGAAGGAACTCTGATATGTCCTCGTCGCTCCCATCCCTTTCTCCAGTAAGAAGAGTTTGGAAATGCTTCACTGCAGCTTCCTTGATTTGGGCAAATCCTTTACATACCTGTCCATTAGATGTGGTGATTTCTGCTATATGATTTCGGGAAGGACGAGCCCTATACTGTATATGGAAATATGTGGTGTTTCTATCCACAGCTTTAAGCCACAAACTATGAGACTTTAAGCGCCAATACTCTTCCTCGCTTCTGAAGGAGCAATATGTTTTCCTTTGTGCAGATTTTTCTTTGTCTAAATCCATGGGGTAAATATCTTTCTCTTGCAATTCAAATTGGATTTCTTCCAACTGAATCATAGCCTCTTTCCTCTGACTAGTGGGGGTATTCATAGGCTTCTTTATCCATTCTTTTAGGGCCTTCTTTGCATTTTTCATTTTTTGCTCCCACACATAGCTTGGGGAGCCTGAAACATCTATTCTCCAGGTTTATTGAACTATTTTAAAGAACCCTTCTCTTTCTTCCCAGAGAGGACTGAAACGAAAGGGGAGGGGACCTAAGTCTTCTTCTTCTTTCAGGTAGAGGAGAATTGGTTTGTGGTCCGAGGTAAGTTTTGGAAGAGTCTTGTTGGTGACTATTCTTTTTTCCATCATTATAGAGCTACTAATGAGGAATTTGTCTAGCCTTGCTGCTATGTGGTTTTCTTCTGTTCTGTTGTTGGTCCAAGTGTATTATCCTTTCACTGCTTTGAAGTCTACTAGGTCCCACTGTAGAATCAGATTCTCCATTGTGGTGAGAAAAGGGTCTCTTGAGAAGGTCCCTCCTCTCTTCTCTTTAGAATCTAGAATTATGTTCAGGTCACCTCCTATAACTATATTCATAGGATTAATACGGTCTAGAAAGTCCGAGAGTGTCTTCCAACACTCTTTCTTTTGATCATAGTGTACAGGGACATAAATGTTAAACAATGCTAGGTTGAGATTGCTTGCTGTGTGACGCAATTCAGTGTATATCCAATGTTGGGTCTCATAGGATCTCTCTAAAGCAAAGGATTTTTTTTACCAGAATGTGCCTATTCCTCCAGTTGCGCCTCTAGCACTGACAACCTTTCCAGAATCGAATTTCCATTTTGTGTTACTAGTATTTAGAAGGATCTCCCCTTCTACTTTTGTCTCTTGGAGCATGAGAATGTCTGTGGGTTCCATTTTCAATAAATCTTTAATGGCCTTTGCCTTAGTGGGATTACCCAAGCCCCTGCAGTTCCAAGAGACCAGCTGCATCATTTACCACTTGTTGGGGTAGGCCCTCCTCCCTTGGGGACACTTGGTTTGGTATTCCTCCCGAGGGTCATCTCAATGGTAGCTTGACTGCCGAGGGTTTTTTTCTTTCTGACTCTCCTTCCCTGGTTTCCTTATTTGATCTTCTTCCAACTCTTTTTGATGGCCTTTCAAAAGTCTCTTCATCTGATGAGCCCATGTTTTTTGTGTTCTTCTTCTTTTGTTTGATTATATCAGCATAAGAAGGAGAGGAAGTATTAGTTAGGCTCAGGTTTAGATTGTTACCTGGCTCTAAAGTGTCAGTATTGTTCAGCTGAGGAAGATCTTCTCACTCTGTCTCTGGAGGATCTGGAGGTAGCTTGAGAGATTCAAAGGGATTTTTGTCCTCCACGATGCTAGTGGTTTCCCTGCTTCCAGTGTTTTGGTTGCTTGCACTTTGTTGCCCTGCTTTATTCCCTGTCTCTTTAGCTTTATTTTTGTTGTTTTGCCTGCTACTTGTTCTTTTCTTTGCTTGTTTCCATTGTTTGCCTTTTTCTTTCTCTGATGCCTTCTCATTTTTTTTTTGCAGTCTGTTGTGAAATGCCCGTATTCGTGACACTGTCGACACTTAAAGGGTAATTGTTCATAGTTGAGCTCTTGGATGTGTGTCCAGTCCGCCGCCGAGAGTTTGATTGCTTCAGGTAGCCCGACTTCCAGATCGACCTCAACACAGATGCGGGCGCATGAGTATTGATCCTTCCTCGGTGCCTGATCTATGTATCTTCCTAGGGCATTGCGCTCCAGCAATGAAGGGGAAGGTGTGGGAGACGTACCCAAACGAGAATAGCTGTGGGCACATCTTGTGCTCGATCAAAGTCTGGGGACCATTTATTCAAGTAGAGGCCTTGGGGACCCATGAAATATGGCCCATTTATGAAGATCAGGCTTTTGTCGTCTGCATTATCAAACACGAAAACTTCCATCTTTCGTGTCTAAATAGTCCCTAAAAGATCAAAACATATATACTCCTCGTGGAAATTGAAAGAAATTTTAATTAATTTTACTTTAGGGTAGTTGGAAAAAATGGTTGCTATAGTAGTCACCAAAATTTAATTCCCACAAATTACATGATAAAAATATCAAATAAATTATTATGATATTTATACTTATCCACTTAAAAAATTAGAATTATTATTTATATATATATATCAATTAATAAATTGTAATAAGTCAAAAAATATTTAAAAAAAAAAATTAAAAATATTTATTTAATAAAATCATATATATATATATTATATATATATAATATATATATTATATAATATATTATATATAATATATTATATAAAATTTAACCATTAATTTAGTATATTTGAAATAATTACAAGTAATGATCCAAAAATAACATTTTGACAATAGATATAAATCATGTATAATGTTTTAGAATGAAACTCATTACCGAGAAAACCTAGGAAATTGAAATTGATGAAAACATTCCTACGAGGAAATATTATTTGGTTAATTATTTATTTACAAAATATTATGAATTCATATATATATATATAATAGTTAATTACTTAGACCTAATTACTCACAAATAACATTTTGACAAATCATATAATAATCTAGATATAAATCATGAATATATGTGGTTTTAAAATGAAACTCAATGCATAGACAGCATGGAAAATGGATGACAACATCAATGTGAGGATATGACGGTAATGAATGGAAAAACTTTTTCTTCGGTCAGAAGGCACTTCTTAAAAGACACTCCAGACACTAAATCACATTATATCTTGTTTCCATCATACATTTTCCTTTATTATCGTACAAATCGGGACTACTGAATGTTGGACGAGTATACTGCACTGTCTCTATTACCTCTGTCACTGGCGGGCCTTGTTTAGTGATGTTATAATTTTGTATGGAGGTTAATGTTTTTTTCTAAAATCTTAAAACTTAATAACTATAATTTATATTTCCAAAAAAATTATTAAATGTTATCAAAATCTTGCAAAAATTTCTATTATTTCCCGAACAAACTTAATCTCTATTCGACTTAAGTTCTCTTCAACTTATCTTCTGACAATCCGTATTGGTTGGGCAGTTCAACTTTAGGTACCAGGCAGCTTTTCTTTTAGTGTTTCACTGAAACTTCAGATAAAGATCTGACTGATTCGAAATGAAATTAATTTAATAGGTTGAATCTTCTAATTTAATATGTGCATGCAATTACAGTGAAAAGGAATCCGACACCATAATCAATTTACTAAATCGCTTGAATTTTAATATATGATATGAAATATCAGATCCATGTTCGAATCATCTTTTCATTAACATTCAGGAAATGCCTTTCTCATTCATATATATATATTTTGAAGCAGGAGTCTAATCAGCTATTTTTTTAATGTTTTGATTATTTTTATTTAAAATTTAATTAAAATTTGGAAAAAGCTTAAATTTAAATTGCTTGCTATTCAAGTTTCGGGTTTCCAGAAAATTAATATATTTTTTATTAAATATAAAATTTAAGTTAGTAAATATTTAATCTCAACCAAATTAAATTTACTAAAACGCAGGAACGGTGATGTTTCAGAATTAGAGCATACGCATCACAACCAAAAACTTTTTGTTTAGAATAATTACAAGGATGACCTTTCCATACCTCTTGAGGAATTTTGCATCTTATTGCAGTTGATGGTGATCGATTTATCAAGTAATAAGCCGTAGAAACTGCCTCTGTCCACAATTCCTTCTACAAATTTGCGTTACTAAGCATAATTCTTGCTCTCTCTAAAAGAGACCTGTTCATGCGTTCAGCAACTCCATTTGGGAGGAGTATATACAGTGATTTTATGTCTTTCGATCCCAGCGTCCTTGCAATAGTTATCAAATTCCTTTGAAGTAAACTCACCACCATGTCAGTTTTTAAACATTTAATGGTTTTTCCAGTGATATTTTCTGTTAATGCTCTAAACTGCTTGAAAACTGTGAATACATCGGACTTTCTTTTCAACATGTAGACCCGTACTTTCCTACAAAAATCATCTATAAAAGATACAAAATATGATGATCCTCCATATGAGGTTGTAGGAGAAGGACCCCAAACATCGGAATGGATATAATCAAGGATTCCCTTACTAGTATGTTTTCTAGTTTTAAATTTCTGCTTGCTTTGTTTCCCATATATACAATGTTTGCAAAAATATAACTTAAAAGACTTTAAACTAGGAAGTAACTTATGATCAGATAAATTTTTTAATCCTCTTTCGCTCATATGGCCCAACCTTTGATGCCATAAACTAATGGAATTACTGTCGTTTTCAGATATTGTAGAAGCATGATTTGACTCTGTTCTTCCTTCTAATAGAAAAAGATTTCCAACCTTCTTTGCTTTCATTACTAGTAAAATTCCTTTATAAACTTTCATTACTCCACCTTGAATAAAGGTTTTATATCCATTAGTGTCTAGTAATCCTAATGAAATGAGGTTTTTCTTAGTTCAGGTACATGTTTTACACCAGTTAGAATTTTATTTGTCCCCATCAAACATTTTAAGCTGGATGCTTCCAATTCCCACAATATTATATGAGACAGCATTTCCCATGTAAAAAACTCCATCATTGATTGATTTATAAGTTTTAAACCATTCTCTATGAATGCACATGTGATTTGACACACCAGAATCTAACATCCAATGTTGATCACGATTAGACAAACTAACTGATAACTCTTCATCACTCATACCTGAAACAGATGCCGAAAATGTATCTGTCGTGTTTGCTTATTTCTTTTTTGCTGAAGAATCTGCTTTAGATGTTTGCTATCTCTTCCAACAGTCCTTCTTCAAATGTCCTGATTTGCCACAAAACTAGCACTTTACCTTACTCTTCTTCCCTTTCGATTTTGATCGCGACTTGTCATGCTTACTGAAACGTCTTTCTTTAGAATGACCTCTGACCATCATTTCTTCTGATGTAGAGTTTTCTGAATTTGACCTTTTCCTTGTTCCTTTAGATAATAAAGCTCCAACAACATCATCAAACTCAAGGGTTTCTGATGAACCAAGACTTATAGAAGTAACAAAATGATCCCATGACTCGGGCAATGAGAATAATAAAGTTATAGGTTTATCTTCTCATTCAAATTTTACTTCTATACTTTCTAACTGTACCAAGAGAGTATTAAAGGTATTCAAATTATCAGTAATAGATGTAGCTTCCTTCATGCGCAAACTGTACAACTGTCACTTTTAGAAGAATCCTATTGGTTAAGGATTTTGTCATGTACAACTTTTCAAGCTTTGTCCACAAACCCGTAGCAATTTTTTCTGACGTGATGTTAAACAAAACATCATCCGCCAAACACAATCGAATGCCACGTAGTTCTCTTTCATCCATGTCACTCCATTCGTTATCTGTCATGGTGTATGGATGTTTGGCTTTTCCCAATAGTGCCTTCGCCACCCCTTGTTGCATGAGTAGATCATACATCTTAACTTTGCAAATCTCGAAGTTGTTTTTCCCATTAAACTTCTCGATCTCAAATCGAGCACTTTGTGTTTTTGACATTTCAATTTTCCTTTTTAATCAAATTAACGATTTGATAAAATTCCACAAGCTGTAAATTACAAATACCAATGACTAGCAAACGAATCGAATGGCATTTCAATATTGCTAGCAGTGAAATGAAAAAACACTACCTTGCATCCATTCGAGCTTTGCAGATGATATGTCTGAACAACATTTAGATATTGAATCCAGGCAGGTTGAGACTACGCTACCTTCGGGAACAAAGCACCCTTCTTCCCATAAATCTGCGTCAGCAATCAACAACGATGCAGTTCCACCGGCCAGGCAGTTCATCAAAATGTAGGAATCGAAGACTGCGTGCGTCATAAAAATTTTACAGGCACTGACATGGAGCAGGTATGCCGCAGAGACCAGGACCCACATTTATTAGCTCAGAATACAAGCATAGACAGAAACTCGAGGTGCTTTATATTCCAGCTCCCATCTCTGATACCAATTTTCAGAGTATGCACAATAGAAAATACAATAAATCACACACGCACAACAAAAATCATAAGACAACAAGTTTAACGTGGTTCACCCAACCAATGTGGGTTACGTCCACCAAACAGAGGCATCGGAAATCTCATTACTCAATAGGAGATTACAACAACATATTTGCACATATGGAATTATTTTTCCTCACACCTTCTCATCACACATATCCTCTACGGGCTTACATTTTTATAGCTGGGAGTAGAAAACTGAATCATAAATTCACTCACAGCAAATATAGGATGCAATAACTCCTCATCAGGAATAAATAGAGTTAATTTAGCAACAAATCCTATTGTTGTCACATTCATGAGATTTTCTCTAAATTTAGTTAATAGAAAATCTCAACAGCTATCAGATGGTGGTTTGATCGAGAGGATTATTGAGCTTCCATATAAAGTTTCACACCATGAATATATATATATATATATATATAGATTCTTATGGTGACTTTATGTTCAAATTCGTATCGATTTATAAAAACAAAATATATATATTTTGAATTCCATATTTTAGAGTTGGTAGAGGTAACAAAATAGGTTTTGAGAGGAATATGAATTTAGTAATTTTGTAAAGTGTTTCTTATTGAAATTGAGGAATTGTTTGGATGGTTAAAAGTGATTGGAATTTAGAAAAAAAAAATTAAGAAATTTTGTAGTAACAATGTTTTCATCATATTTTTCTAGTGGAAATAAATTTAGCACCATCAAAAACCTCTAAACATCCAAAATCTTGAAAAATATAAATTTACAAATATTGCTATTAAATTTGATCAAAATATTGATAAAATTTCCCAACAAAAAAGGAGTCCAATTAAACTACGGCATTCTGTAAACGTGATCTGAAAAATTCTCCTAAGTATGTTCAGATTGCCCTCTACTTCGTAGTAATGTACTCATTGGTTTTCAATAGAACAAGATATCCTAACTACTTTATCAGTACAAAGACATTCGATCGTTTAAATAGGGTACGCTTTATGCGCATGTATCTTTTTCTTTCCTGCCTTCCATTGAATGAAACCTATGCAAAACAAGGATTCCGCCATGGTTTTGCGTGTGGAGAATACCTTGGTTTGTAGACATGCGTATATCACGGACACCGTAATAATAAGCAAAATCAATTAGAAAATCTATATTCATTACTGCTTACAAATTAAAGGAAAATGAGATCGTTAGCAATTCAATCCAAATCAATTATAAAATTTGTACTCATTACTGCTTACAAATTAAAGTTATCATTAGCAATTCAATCCAAATCAATTAGAAAGTTTGTATTCATCGCTGCTTACAAATTAAAGGAAAATGAGATCGTGAGCAATTCAATCCAATCACGATGTCTTATCTTCTCCTGAAACATCAATATTGGCACACCAAAACTTGCCAGTGTTAGTGTTTCTAAAACAGTACCAAAAATCCCCAAGATAGAAATTACTTATCGTGATTCTTCGAAAATCGGTCAACACCCTCGTGAACATCCTTGTTGCGCAATACCACAAAAATTTTTAGAGTTCCAATCAATTAGGCAAGAAATCAGCATTGGTGTTGGCACAAGGGTAGAAAAAAACAGGTTTGTTCTCCTCTTCATTGGTGCTGACTTGCCAGATGGATGGGCGAGGCCAATTTGGTGCAAATACGCATGCTAATTTAATATACACCCTCCATTTAACTTTGGTTGCAATTTAATGTAGATTGTACGTAATCAGTACAGAGATATAAAATAAACGGTTATTCCAGGGAAACATAAAAATTAATTTTATTATATTAGATATCATTTTTGGGATTCAACTGCGTTAAGTAAGTCATTCATGTATGACCATTTCCATGAGAGGTAGTCGTAAGTGACTTAATTTCTCATGATTTGAAAATAGTTCACTTAGCACTCATTGCATCGGGTTGATGCTCACAAGGGTGAAGAGTGGGATTGAAACTGGTGAAATAAATCAATAGCGTCAATCATCACTTCCGAGGCTTGCACCCGATAACCAGGACTGTGTTAACCCCCTATATTAATTTTATTATAATTTATTTTAAAATGTTTATTATTATTAATTATATAAATAATTTATATAAATTTTTAATATATATAGCTTATATACAAAGCATCTCATAAAGATTTCTAAACTATAAGATTGTTATAATACACGAGTCAATACGATGGCTTACTAGTATTACCCTCCCAAAAATTAGTAGTTTAGTTTTTTAATCAAACAATTGAATTATAAAGATAAAATGAAAATAACTATTTTTGAGATTTCTCAATATTTGATCTATGGATACTATTAAGAATATTCTAAAATATGTGTCAAGTTTAAATTGTTACCATTTAGTTAGTTGATAAGTATCGATCCTATTTGCAATGGGTTGAGAGGAATCAAATCTCCTTTCACTCTAAAAAGAGGTTTGCATCTCTATATATTTGATGTGCTTGGTAGATTCCAAGTTGAGATGGGTCAAGGCTCCTTTAATTATTTTTTTTTTTTTTTGCTAATGCAAGAGTCAGATCTTCTTTTTCATTAATAAAATACAATATTTACATCAATCCACAAGGAGTTGTGGACTAAGGAAGAGACCCAAAATACCAAACAGAGAACAAGCCCCTACCCAAACAAACATAATATATACCGCCTGGAACAGAATTATCCCGCCAAGAATAAAGATTAATAACGCTCCCGCCATCTTCCTGACAAGCCTCTTTAATCTTCACGGTTGATCCTGCTAACCCCAACCAACGGCTATGGCCAAAATCGCAAAGTTGAGAAGTGTGACTCTTACTCCTTAGACCACCAACTTGCACAATCAATTCCAGCCATCGATCCACCTTGTTTGATCCCAAGGTTGAGAATATTATCGCACCTGCAAATACCACCAAACAATAGCGTGCGATGAGGGCGATATTATAGCTGACCCCACCGCCACGTGTAGCCCACTGTATGGAATCGCTTCAAAATCGAAAATACCATATCCCGCTTGCAAGGCCTGCGATCGCTAGAAAACCGCCCCAGACCTGGAATATCATTCACGGACGAAAAACCGAGAATGCCTAAGATCCGGCCTTTCGATGTGTCTTCACTTCCGGAACCAAGGGAAGAAGAAACACCCACCAACCTGCCTTTCTTCGATGAACCCGAGCCACCCATCTGGCTACTACCTGGATTTGCTAAAAAAGTGTTCACCTGGGTTACAATGGTTGAAAATGGCCTGAAAGCCATTGAAGACCTGATGGTGGAAAATGTGAAAAACATAAGGCTCTTGAATCAACTGGACTCTGTCTCCATGGCTCTACTCCAAAATACGATCCTATCCTCATCTGCCTGGTCATGACATTTCGCTTTTAAACTACTCTGAGGCAGCTCTTGCCAGCTCACCACCACCCTGTTCTCTATGCTGATCACACCTTGATTAGCTAGAAGATCAGCCAATTTATTCGCTGATCTTCGTACATGTTTGAATGTAACTGTATGAAGGCTCTAAAGGTGATGTTGAATCCATTAAGAGCCCTGCATCAGCCTCTAGTTCCTTGAGACTTTTTCCAGCTTTGTTCACCAGCTGATCCTTTTAACCGATTTGATAATTAACTCAGAATCAGCTTAAACAATCACATTTTGTCTGTTATCCTGTTCCAGGAAATCCAAACATTGCTCCATTGCCATCAATTCCGCCATGTTATTGGTGGCTCTTCCTAAATGATAGTAGAAGATGAAAATGACACTTCCATTCTCATCCCTTAACACACCTCCATAACCAGTGGTGCCCGGGCTACCTTTTGAAGCCCCATCAATGTTGAATTTCAAAAAGCCCTCAGGGGGAGGATGCTAAAAGTCTTGCTCAGAATCCAGGGAGATTACTTTCCTATCCAGTCCATGAGGAATAAGTCCCTACAAACCCAACAGACTGAGAATTCTCAAATCAGCCACTAAAGGTGGGTTCTTAGGGAGAGTGCGCACAATAGTGCCGACCGTTTCCTTAACTTGTTTTAGATCTACTTAAAAAGGCATTGGGATGGCCCCTTTTCATTCTTGAAGATTCTATTGTTCCTTTCTTTCCAAACATTCCAAATAATGAAGCTTGGCATGATGGCCCATGCTTAGCCAAGAACTTCATTATCTGAAAATTTTCTCCTCCAATTGTTTAGGGTTTTGATGAAACTCCTTTTGTCCCTATCAGACTGATTGAAGATGGAGGTAAAAGAATCCCACAAACTGGAGGTGAAAATGCAATTGTTGAGAAGGTGCTCCATAGTTTTCTCTTGGGCTTCACAGAGCTGACATGTGGAAAGCCCAAGGACACCCCTCTTGCTAATATTATCTCAGGTCAGAATTTTCCTATGCTAAAGCAGCCACATGAAGATTTTAATTTTCATCCATCCTTCATGTCTCCATAGGTCTTGCCAAATCTTATCTGGAGCTTGTAACTTTAGGTCAAGGAGAATGAGTTTTGCTTCCTTGAGATTAAAGGCACCCTCATTATTGTTGCCCCATCTTAGTTGTTCTTGCCACTCTAACATGAAAATCTTCCTTTGTTCTACCACTTTTTTTAGAGCCTCTGCTTTAGCCTTCAAGAGGCTATCATCCCTAAAGTCAAAGTTCCTCTAGGTTCTCCATTTTCCAATGTTGTTGGTTTGATCCCAAAAGTATTTTACTTTAGATAACCCTTTGGTATCTGTCACTTCCTTGAGATCTCTCAAGTCTTCTTCTAACAAAATAGGTTCTTTTTGACATCTATCCTCCTAGAATAAGGCTAGGGTTCCCTCTCTGATTTCCCAAAAGTTGTTACCTTGAACTAAGCCCCTATTATCCTAGGCCTTATTCCAAATGTGGGCGCCCTTTATGTTTCCAGACATTTTGATTAGATCGTTGTTTTGCCAAGCGCTGTCATATTTTTCTTTCCAAATCATTGTCCACAGAGCCTCTGGGTCTTTTACCCATCGCCACAATAGTTTGGCTCCTAAAACCTTGCTTAGAATCTTAGGATCGTCCAAACCAAGCCCTCCATATTTTTTAGGTTTACAGATTTTTCCCATGCTACCAAGGCCCATTTCTTTTTTTCCTCCCCCTTGCCCCAAAGAATGTCTCTTTGTATGGTTCTGAATTGATGCAAGACCCCTTCTGGTGCTGGGAGAGTTGAAAGCATGAAGACTAGGATTGATTGCAGGACAACCTTGGTTATCACTAACGTACGAGCCAAGTTTAAAGATCTAATAGTCCATTTCTTGATTTTATCTTGCAATTTATTGATCACTGGCTCCTAGATGTTCTTATGTAAATGTTTGGCCATTAGAGGAACTCCCAAATATTTTGAAGGGGGGATCTCCCTTTGGAAGCCCAAAATTCTGGAAATATTTCTTTGAATAGCAATGTGAGTATTAAAGAAAAAAATCTTATATTTGGTGAGATTAACTTCCATACATGAAGCCATTGCAAAATCTCTCAGGATTTGCTTGTAAGCTAGAGCTTCTCTGACCATGGGGATACCCTGTAGCATGGTATCATCCACAAATTGTTGATGTGTTAAGGCCTAACCCTCTTCAAAAAGTTGGAGACCTTTGACTTTACCAACCACTTTAGCATGCATGATAGATCGACCCAGCCCTTCCATCATTGGAATAAAGAAAAAGGGAGAGAGTGGATCTCCCTACCTGAGGCCTCTTAAAGGAATAAAAGTCTCTGAGGGAGAGCCGTTAACAAGAATTGAAAAGCTGGGAGAAGTAACTAGGGCCATTACCCATCTGATCTAGTTGTGATCAAACCCAAAAGCAATGAGAACTTTCCTGATATAGGTCCAACTCAGCATATCATAAGCTTTGGCTATATCCAATTGCATGATCATTCCAACCTTCCTATTGATTGTCAATGAGTGCACCACCTCATGAGCTTGAATGATGTTGTTGAGGATTTTCCTCCCTTCCACATATCTAGATTGTTCAACTAACACCAAGGTAGGAAGAAGAGGTTTGAGTTTGTTGGCCACTATTTTGGATATTACCTTGTAGACCACATTGCACAAGGCAATGGGTCTAAACCTATCAGGAGTTTGAGCCAAATCCTATTTAGGGATCAAGGAGATAAAAGTGGTATTATGGTTTTGTCCCTCCGAGAGTCTTCCACTACATTCAGAATGTCCTGTTTGACTATATTCCAGCAAGCTTTAAAGAAATATACAATGAATCCATCTGGACCTAGTGCCTTACCATTTTGCATTTCTTTTAGGACCTCACTAACCTCCTCTTTCGACACTGGTCTATTAAGGTTGAAATTTTCCTCTCTGGAAACTAGCTTAGGTATATGTCTTGATATAATCTTGATGGATTGATCTCTATCTGAACATGTTTCTTAAGAAATACCATGAAAGTGTTGAACCAACACTGCTTCTATTTCTTCATGACAATTAAGAAGGTTACCTCTCTCATCCTTGATTGAGGAAATCTTGTTGTGAGCTCTATTCACCATAGTAGATCTGTGGAAAAATCTAGTGTTACATTCTTCTTCTTTTAGCCATTGCACTCTGGATTTTGTCTCCAAAAAATCTCCTCTTGTTTTCATAAGTTCTCCCATTCTTGATGATATTTGCTTTCCTGATCACTTCTATTTTTATGAAAACCCTCAATGATAAGGGTTTGGTTGAGTTCCTGCATTTTCCCCTCAATAGATTTTTTTACTTCAAAAATATTGCCATATTCCTTCTTGTTCCACTCCTTGAGCCTAAGTTTAATGTGCTTTAGTCTTTTTTGCAGAAGGAACATTTGTGTGCCCTGTATATTCAAATCTTCTGCCCACCAGTTGGCTATGTTGTTGATAAAATCTGGGTGGGAGAGCTAGATGTTTTCAAATCTAAAAGGTCTATTCCTGGGGGTTCCAATGCCCTAAATTTCTTGTTGCACCAGCCAGTGATCAGAGCCTCCATAGGGGAGAACTCTTGCAACTATTTCCTTGTCCTTGAGCATAAGATCCTCTGAGATTATGAATTTGTCTAATTTGGAGGCATCCTGAGACTCTCCTCCTCTTTTATTGTTCCAAGTAAAGGTACCATTACTCATAACAATATCCACTAGCTTGATATTGTCTATGCAGGTTTGAAATTCCCAAGAGTCTTTATTCAGAATTCTGGTACCCCCTTTTTTCTCCAACAACGATTTGATCATATTGAAATCACCCCCCCAAGATCCAAGGGATTCTTGCATGTCTTTCCCTAATATCCTCCAGGGACTCTAGAAGCTTGATTTTGCAATCCATTCTTTGGGGGCCATACACATTCATGACCAAGTAGATTTCATTATCTCTAATAGGTTGAATGACCACTAAGAGATAATCCCTAGATGCCTATGCATCTATAATTTCTATTTTTTGGGGGTTCCAAAGCATGAGAATGCCTCCTACTGTATTCTCTGCTTTGACTTCCAAAAACTCAGATCTATTGAGCCATTTGCTATGAATCTCTTTTATTTTTTGAATGGAACATTTAGTTTCCTGGATGGAGATCACATCTAGAGCTTCTTGTTTCATCCTATTACTAAGTAATATTTGTTTTCTTTTACTACCTAGACCCCTAATATTCCAATAAGTAAATTTCATTATTAAAGATTTGTAAAGGAGTAACTGGAAAGGTCTTTCATCTTACCTGACTCTATCATTAGCTTTCGACATTCCATCAGAAGCTCGTTTTGCTTTTTCCTGCCTCTTTTCTTTCCTGGGTTTCTGGGAGCTAATCCTGGTGTGGTTTTCATTTCTTTCACCCTTGCATTGCCCTACCTTTCCTTATTCCCTTTCTTTTCTAACCGTATGGTTTGAGTTTTCCATATGTACAACTCTTGAAATCTGTTGAAATCCTTTGGAGGTAACAAGTCCACTCCATCTCTGGTTCCTCGATTCAAGAATCCTTCTAGATCTAGATTCTTTTTCTCAAGAATCTCCTATAGTTCATGGTCTTCCATCTCGATCTCACTTTGGGTCATTTCTTGGTCCATTTCTAGTTCTGCGTCACTCATCATAACTTCTTTCTATTTATTGATGTTTTGTGTTTTCTCATCATCTTCTCCATTCTCCTCCTCCACTAGACTACCTCCCTTGGCCTAATCTGCTTTTGTTGTCATCTCTTCCTCTTCTAGTGCTTGAAACCTATTTTGGCTAGCCTGTTTCCATTCTATTTGAGGTGGCTTCGATCCCCTTTTGCTTCCTTTTCCTTTCCAGATCACTTTGTGAAAGCTTTCCATATCTTTCATGGCGCTAGTTTTACTCTTGTTTTCTATTTTATTGAGAGGGAAATCTCTAAATAGGTGCCCATGCTCATGGCATTTGCGACATCTGAATGGAATGTGTTCATAATCCACTGTTTGCACCCATTCTTCATCATACACTTCCAAGATTACCTCATCCAGCAGAGCTCTAGAAAGATCCATCTCCACGCATATTCTTGCAAAGGATGTGTATTTTCCCCTTCTGGTTGCCTCAGAAGCTTTGACAAAATGTCCTAACTTATTTCCTATGGCAGATAAGGATTCCATTTGCCAATATTCCAGAGGTAGAGAGTAGAGTCTAAACCCAAACTGGGACCGAGGTAAAAGTTTCACGTTCTGGTACAAAATTCATAACCCATGGTCGCATATACAGGCCTGCAACTGCGAAAAAGTAGGGCCTTCCTTCAAACACTCTGTCCTTATCTTCAATATTTTCAAAGACTATAGTAAAGAATCCCTTTGACCCAAGATGTAGTTCTATGCTTCCTTTTTGGTTTCTAGTGGTATTTAATCCAAGTTTATAAATATTTTTCAGTGGACCATAAGCCCATGAATTTACAAATGATTGCATAGGTCTACATGTGGTCCCTATGCGCCTGTAGAGATGGATCATTCAAAAATACTCTGGGAGAGATTGCAGTTTTGGGTTTGCATGGTCCCTTTTGTGCTTTATCTTTTGTTCCCTGTTCCTTGTCCTATTCCTTGCTTTCTTTAGTGTTGTTATTCTCCCTAGATTTATAGCCATCCTGCTCCTCTTCCCTGTTTCTTTGCCTTCCATCTAAAGGACTCCTATCCTCTTCTACTGGATTTTTACCTCTGCTGGCCACTGCCTGCTTGTAGGAGGGAGTGGAGCTCCCTCCTTTACGTCCTTCCATGGAGAACAAACTTGGCAAGCCTGTAACCCTAGCTCAACAATCTTCGCCCGTCGTCACAATCACCCAGCCTCGAAACCGCCAATTACGTCCAGGTTCCTTTAATTATTAATTGTTAATTATAGTTATAATATTTATTTTATTTTGATGCAATAAAACATTACAACATCTCTATCGTTTATGTCTTGCATTTTATTTTACTATGATAGAGTCAAAATGATAAATTAAAATTTTAGAACCCCTATTTCAAAACAGACACACCTATCAATAGAGGTGTACTAATAATATTACCCACATAAATATCATATTGAGCTTTTCTTGATTAAATCTCGCATAATTCAAAGGACATAATAAATATCATCTTCAACTTCTCTTGATTAAATCTCGGATGATTCAAAGGACATAAATATCATGTTGATCTTCTCTCCATTAAATCTCCCATAATTCAAAGGAGAGTGTATCATAGTTATTTATAAACATCAATTTTTTGTTTTATGATTTTTACACCAAGAGGCACATTCTACACTCTACCCATTATGAGGGGATGTGTGATTTTCATTCATCATAAACAAGGAGTTGATATGAGTCCCTTTCAGAATAGAAATTAAATTTATTGTAAATAACACACACATATATGGTTTTGGTCAAAAACACTAAAAAATTCAATAATCTCAGTCTCGCTATATTAATTGTATTTGTTGTCAATATTAGAGCCTAAAATGAAGGAAACGTGGTAATAATATTTCACTTTAACT
Organism: Pinus taeda; assembly: GCA_000404065.3. Taxonomy (NCBI): domain Eukaryota; kingdom Viridiplantae; phylum Streptophyta; class Pinopsida; order Pinales; family Pinaceae; genus Pinus; species Pinus taeda. The sequence continues at coordinate 103,180 of APFE030080303.1, forward strand.
AACCACAAATATGCTAAGTCTCTAAAGAGATAAAATAATTAAAATAAAATAAAATATCTTATCTTTCCTTTATGAGACTTATATATATATATATATTATATTATATTATATATATATATATAAAGATTATATACCCACACACACACACCAGATATATATATAATATTATATAATATATATGATGATCATCTAAAAATATTTCAATGCTAAAGGAAGAAGCAATAAAACAAAAAATAATTCAATTACTCCTTAATAAGAGGAAGATGTGTAATTCATTCAATTGTTAATGTAAAATTATATGTCACATTCAAAAAATATTAATAATAATCCAAATATTCAATATGGGTGATAAATAAAGCATTTCACTGTTAACGTTAAGTAATATTGACATGTATTTATAACTATATTAATAACACAAACATTTTAATGTTTATACTAGGTTAAATTATTCCAATATATATATAATATTATATATATATATATATATAATAATTATATATATATATATATATATACACGTGTGTGTTATAAAAAAGAAACTTTTGGTTAAAATATTATAAAACATTTTCCCCTTTTCTTATGGTTGTGTTATGAGAATAATAGCATGGTGGGGATCCGTGGGCACCACCTTGGGTTGATTAAGAATGAACATCATGAAGTACAAGGGGTGACATGGCCATTTCCATGCATGCAAATGAAAGTCAAGAGGTAAAGGCTGCAGGGATATATGGAATGGATGGTATGGAAGATTCTAGCACTCATTTCATCAAAGGGCACAACTCCTATGAGCCCTCGTTGATCTTTGTGAGCCGCAATTGGTTAGTATCATAGTTGGTGTGAAGGAATTTTTTCTTACAATATGGGGGTTCTTGATGTATGTCAAAACATGAACAAAAATTTATGATAAAGCTCCAATATTCAGCCTTATTCGCATGTCGACATCCAAGATTCAAATCCTCTCTCCTTGTATGCAATTTTTTGGGTTTTCTTCTATTTTGGTAACCATATCTATTCCAACATTAAGTTATCATTTTATTGTCTACAATTCCCCAGTCTACGCTTATGTGTGGTCTAATATCTTCTCTATAGATAATTTCTGTTAGCCAATTGATTAGTTTCATATCTATTAGTATGATGTTTGGATAGACCAATTTATGTTGTTTTCTATTTTTAAAGGGGAGGGGGTTTCACAAGCTGAAGAGATGGTGAGTTTGGGTCTATTTTTTTTAACAATATCCATCTTTGGTGCTAGCAATCAGGTGGCTAGCTTTAGGCATTAGGCCTTCATTTTATGTCTATAGAATTATTCATTCCTTGGAAACCATTTTTGATATGCAATTTTACCATCTCTATGGAACAAATAGTTCAATGGCTAATCTATGTGGTGGCTTTTAATCTTGGGTTCTCAAGAGAATTTGTGTCTCTAAGGGTCTACCCGCATTGGATGTTGTGCCAAGTTACTATGAAGTGAGGAACAAAGGAATTATTATTGTCAGAGTAACCCCTCCTATGGCATCTATAATGGGAACCCATGGGAGGTTTTATTTTTAATTTCTTTCCTAAAGTTGAGTTCTCATCTCATGGGTCCCTTGGTCATTAGAGGTAATAATCACTTGCAATAATTTCAAGTAGGGATAGTGGGATTTTCTTAAGTTAATGGGTCTGAAGTTACAACAAACATTATCCTTTTTCTGAGAGGAGGATTTATTTGCATCTGGTATTGTTGTCTGTTAATTTATCTGGAGAAGTGGAACATGAGATTTTATATGGAATATATGAACAATAGGCCATCTTGAATTGATCAACGTGTCCGTTGCATTTCCATTTCATTAGCCCCTACATGATCGAACGCAAGAGGTCCACCACCTATGAACTCTTATTACCCTTAGTTTTCTAATACATGTACTCTTAGTGTTATGGTTTGATGTTGTTATACTCTTTTGTGAGATTACAAATTGTGATATTGTTATAATATTGGAATTGTTATTCTAACAACAGATGGTTAAGAAACCTAATTTGGAGTAGGGCATGTTGAGTCCATCTACCGTAAAATAGTATTGGGATCAATATTTTAATATCTTTTGATTATTGGAAAGCAATACCATAGATATATATATATATATATATATATATATATATGTATATGTATATGTTATATTGTATGATATGTATATGTATATGTATATGATATGTATATGTATATGTCTAATTATATATACACAGCCACACACACACACCACACACACACACACACACAGACACATATATAATAAAACATTTCAAGTAGTATGGTTATTTTACATTTTTTCCATTTTTCAAGTATATTTAAAGGTTAATTTTTCGCTAAAATCAAGCATACATGTGTCGAAATTGCAGATTTAATTTGTGTAGTCTACATAACAGAAGTGCCCAAGCAAAATTCCAATTTATTGTATCCATTTATACATTAAAAAATATGATTTGAATAATAAAAAATTGCACATCGTGTGTGTGTGTGTGTGTGTGTATTGATATAGAAACCTTTGCTAGAGTGCAAAACTTGAAAAAAAAAATTGTGCCTTAAGAGGTTTCATCCCTCTCATGGTTTATATATATATATAAATCATTCACGAGAGGATGAAATCTCTTAAAGCACAATTTTTTTTTCAAGTTTTCCACTCTAATAAGGTTTGTATATCAAGATATTTAATCCCTATCAGCACATGTTACATCAATTGCTAATATCGATCGATAAGTATTAATATGTTTATTATTACCAAAATTGTTTTACTACGTATGTGTAAGACACTCACTAAGGAACCACAAATTTTATAAAGTTATTCATGTTTTTGTGGTAAATAAGCTCGTGATTTTAAGAATGGAATATAGTAAATAAGTACACATATATATGCAATCAAAAGACAATAAAATATTTTTCCACATCTAAAGTGATCTTAATTCAACTCAAGAATCATGTAGAGCACAAGAAAGATAATAAAATTCAAACAATTTCAAGCTCCTTCAAATTAAAATGTTTCATTGAATTCATCATCCCTCATTGAAACACATTTTTGAATTTTTTTTTAATAATATAGATAATTAGGTATTCAATAAATTTAATATTTTTATACAATTGTGTAGTTACAAAACATGGAATGTGTTCATTGTATTTGAGTGTAGTATACATAAAAATGCATTTATTAATCATCAATAAGAAAGTTCTTATTGGTGGATAGTTCATGATAGAATATGACCAAGGAAAATACTTTAATATTGAAGGAAATTGTGTATTATTAAATTGTACAAAGGTGATTCGGCATTTATCGTTTAGATTTCCAAAATTTGCGTGTTAATTGAGTTTCACCTCAAAGGACAAGGGGAGGCTAAGGAAATGGTAGAAGTTTCATGTGGTGTGTGATGGCAATGTTGGAAATTTTTCTTTGATTCCTTGAAATCTATATTGATACCCTTAGTTTTGTAGTGTTCCATTTTGGTGACCTATCTTGTGGGGTTGGAGCCATCAATATGTTTACATACATTTTGTAGATTTGATGCCGTGTTTTAGTGATAGGATCATGAACAAATTGTTGAGATTTAGGCCCCTTTGGGTTGGGAAGTCCCGTTACTTAGGATGCTTGTTCCTTGAATGGATTATACATAGTCATCTAGTAGGCAAGTGGTTTTAGGATGGAATATTTTTTTTGATCCTTGCATTTATTAAACGAATTTTTTTCTCAATAGATGAGTCAGTTAAACCTAATTCATGTTACAATTCCTCACATAGAGTTTCAAAGGTGGAGAGTAGGTAGGTGCAATCATGACTTTTTGAGTCATATAGGTGTGACTTCAAAAATAAATGTTAGTAAGCAATAGTAATATGATCAATGCCTCATTCTAGGGATATAAGGATAGTTGATAGGTGATAGGGTAACTCACTCCACCAAGAAATACTTATTGGAGAGTGGTATCATGAAGATTAGTTTAACACAAGGAGAAATTCAAGATGGGTCACAAATAAGTGTGTAGATGTAACCCAAAATGTTTTTAGCCCTATGTAGTATACACTTTATAGAATAATATTGCACCACAAAATGTTGAAATTGATAATTCTATATATTATGTAGGAATTTCATGTATTAGTAGTGCGAGGGCGGGTTTCTAGTGTTTGAAAGTGTAACTTTTCAAGATAGTTGATTTTGTATTAGTTTCCAAGAGTGGCAAGAAGGAGTAGGGATAACGGTACAAATTAAAAAGGAGTTCTAGGTGGTATAGCTCTATAATTTATGTGTGGTTGAAGAGTAGTATGGAGTTAATTTCTTAGATCTTTAACAAATAAGGCTCAACCATATTATTAATACTACCTAATCACCTATTCTTCTTGAGAGATGCTCTCATTAACAATTTAGTATTGAGATGGTCAATTGACTTATCCAAAATTGATTCATGAAGCATAGATAACTTCCATCATACCTAAGGGTACATAGAACTCAAACTCGATATATATGTTTCATATAATATAGTACAACTCAAAGGGTTACTAAATATGAATATCCAACTCGTTGAAACCTCTTGTATTTCCAATCTGTTTCCCTTCCCACCAGAATTTTATTAAATATATGACACATCATTGTGCTAGTTACATATGCTAGAACACAAATCCACCATAAAATATAATTTTTCTCGAACATGTTTTTACAAAATTGGTTTTATCCCACCTATGGTAATCTTTGTTCACAAATTGAAAGATAAAAGGTATAAATATCAAATTTTACTTAGAACTAGTATATAGAATATATATTAAAATAACAAAAGAAATGAAGTGTTAGACATAATCCTTTAGGATTTTTATTAAAAAAAAAAAAATTGTAAATGATCAAGAATACAAAGATGAAGGGAATTTCGAATAATGAATTGAATATTCACTCAAGTCGTATGAATTTAATTTCTCCCCATTATAAAATAAATTCAATTCAATATTTACAGATAAAAAAAGTATCAAAGCTGGCTTAAATCTCTTATTCTCTCCTCCTCATGCTTGAAACAACCCTTAATAGTTCTAAGCTTTGTTGTACTTCCTACATGTAAAAACAACCCTCTACCTCTCCAACATTTGTTGACGATCCCGCATATAGAACTGAGAACTTACTCTTGCTCTATATTATTCTTTCCTAACATCCCATTATATTTTTAGAAAACCCTTGATTCATGGTATCTAGCTCTTCCACACTCATATACACCTTCGTTGGATATTTCACACCTTTTCACATGCCCTACTCGATCCTTATGACTTAGTATTCACCATTTTATCTGTTAGTTTTGATGTTCTTCTTTGATATTGGTATCTCCTCAAACTCTTCACATCAATTCGTCCAAAAATGTGGTGCATATCTTAACCTTAGCTTCACTAGAAACATGGTGTAAATATTAACTGAACATGGTGCCACTCCTCAAATTAAGGTTCATTTGTAATGTTTCAAACCTATGTGCTACTTATCCTCATGGTGAATTAAATGTGAACTTGTGCTCTTTCTACAAGTGAGGAGATGTTCACTTTTTGACATGTGATGGAGATATAGACACTAGCCTAACTTGAAAAAGATGGGCATTATCCTCGATTTGAAGGAATAATGTAGAGTTATTGAAGATTTATATATTTTAAACATTTCCTGTCTAATAATTCTTTGCTATTGCAAAATGAAACTTTGAGATGATATACACATAATTGTTGTATATATATGTGTTTCATATTTATGATAATATGATAGAACCTCTATATTGAGGATAATATTGTAGAACAATTTTTGTAAATATAAAAGAACCTTGTAAATTTTTTGCAACAATGGCATCAATTTAAAATTCAAGCAAACGATTTCACTGACTATAAGGGTATTGTTAAAACCAAATATTATCATTGTAGATAGCTTGTTTACCCATGCCTTAGCTCATATAATTGTTGACTAAGACACATTCATAATCCCCATTGTCAAAATAGTTCTAATTGGAAAGGATAACTATAGAGAATTGTCCAAAAATATCATGAAAAACCTCATTCTAGATAACTTGTGGAATGGCATATTTAATAGACAGAAGGACAACTCACCTTTCAATCCTAGTTTCCATAAAGAGCTATCCATATGGAAGAACATGGATAATAAAGCCTATGAACTTATTGTTATATATGTAAGTGAGGACATGGATTATCATATTCTTCCCATTATAATTTCTTAAGGTGTGATAAGGAAGTTAAAAAATATATTTATGACACACTCCAAATCGGAGCTTGGACTTGAGTAATGATCAACTCTTCAACCTTGAGTTCAATGATGTAGATTGTTTGGCTCTACATTCTTAAATCAAAGGCTTCATAGATTACATTGATGCAATTAGATTAATTTCAGAAACAACTCTTGTATGCTTCATCAAGTCCCTCTACCCTATATATTCTCACTATCCTTAATTTATGCAAGCTAGTGACCAATTGAAGTCCATTATATTTGATTCTCCAGTAAAGAAAGTTGCAAAATGAGATATATTTTGGGAATAATATATAATAACTTAGTATCTAGAAAACAAATGTTCCTTACTCAAAAATGAATGAATCAATAACATCATTCATCTAAAGGAAGTGAAAATAAAAAAATAAATGTAAAAAATAATTCCATAAGAAGTGAGGGTAAAAACCATCAAGGAGAAATATTTGACCTTCATTTCATTCATTGTTGTGGAGATGGACATGATGGATTAACATGCACAATCCATTGGGAGAATACTGAATCCAAGAAAAATCATAATGAAGATAAAGGTAAAAGAAAAAAAACCAAACAGAGGTTAAAGAACATGAACTTGCTGATCACATTGTTTCCTATTGTAATATTGGAGTAATTAAAAATTTGTTTCACACTTCAATAGATTCCTAGAGAGAAGCATCACTGCTTCACATATGTGATACATGCTACAAGACTTTTGGAGAGACTTCGTTATAGACTTTAGTGATAATTTATATGGCACAACTTACTTTGTGGGTAATCAAGTCTAAAATGTTTGGGACTTAGTACCGTCAGGCTTAAACTACCTACATTTCCTTACTTTCTTCTGCATGTTGTACTCTACCTTCGAGAGTTGAAAATAAATATATTGTTCCTTTGTCAAATTGACCAAAAAATACACTCTATTCATATATTCTATGGTAACATTGATCAAAATTAAATCATTATATTATTTTGCATCCATCTTGATGCGTTTGGACTGGAAAAATTAAAGGAATCAACTTATAAGTGTAGTTTTATTAGTCACAACAAGTTTATAGAATTGGTGTCAAAAACATTTTGGGGCTATTTTGATATCTTAAATTATGTTTAAACATTCAAAACCATGAAAATATGATACATGAAGACCTTTTAACCACACAAGAATGACATCAATTAGATTTTGAAAGTAAAGTTTATGCCTCCTAGAAGTTGACCTATGATTATTAACCAACATAACTCAAGAATATGCCATGTCAACCACTACTACTCTTGAAAAATAGGCTATCTACATGGGAAATATAAAGGATAGTCTACAAGGGTTGAGTTTTAATTCATGATGGTTGTTAAATGGGTCAAATGTAAGCCCTATTTTTCTACTGGGTTTCCATTCTATTCAAGTGCATTTTGTTTCAGAATAGAGTAGAGTAGCTAAGAGTGGAGAGAAAGAGAGTAGAATATAGGGGATTTGTATTATGTAGTTTTCCATGGAACATAGGTCTCAATTGCCTCCATGAACTATACATAATCCTTTCTATTCGCATTGTTTCCATTCCAAAAAAGAAGGTGTAGAATAGCCTCACCTTCTAGCTAGGTTTTCTCCAAAATGGATTTCCTAGAGCATATCCTAGTGTTTTTTTATGGTTGAACTGTGCTTGTATTTTAATGTTCTCTATTTTTTTTCTTTTTTTATCTATTACATGCATAAACAAGAAATCCATAATAGAAAACCACGAATCTAAAGAAATTAACCATTCATAGTATAGATTCTAGTTTATTTTAATATATTTGTTATAATGAAGAAACCATTAGAAATAAATGGAAAATTTATAGATAAAAGGTATAAATAACGAAGAAATCTGACAACGTGGTTATCATGACTAGAGTGGAGGATGAAAGACTATTGAAGTTGAAAGGTACATCTTCTCATACTAGAATTATGCATATATCTCTCATCATGATTAAATTACACTACCATATAGTATTGCATGACATGCTATACTTGGGCATATTAATTATCATATAATTCATTTATTGAAAAGGAATGGTGTTTCTAGTTTTCCTACTATTCATAGGGAACTAAAGCATTCTCATACTTATATCTTTGGAAGGAATATAAAAGAGTGACTTTCTCATTGTGGGTGCTCCTCCCTCACCCCTACATTCCTCATTCAGTACATCCACTATACCCACTTTTACTAGGGGACCATGTTGATTATTGTTTAATCTAAATTATTGATCAGTTCATATCAATACATAATTTTGTTGATCGACTTCCCAAATCCTCACAACAATCACAATAAAAGTGTACAAGCCCCCAAACTCTTGATGTAGTCACAACTCTAGCAATGCACACATCCTACACGCGAACCCAAAATTTCATAGCTCCTAAACCCAACTATATGTGACCACAACTGAGAACAAAGTCCCTAGGAACAAACCTCTTTACAAAATTCTCCACCAGGTGTTTGCTTCATATCTCCATGTGACCAATACTAGTGACCAAGCACATGAGATATTGAATTGCAATACCTCAGTCGTATCCTTGGTGCCACCTTTACCACAACACTACAACAATAAAGGCCATTAGCTCTAGAAACAGTGTTGAAAATTAATGTGTTTGAGCCTGCAAATTAGGTTCAATTGACAGTGCAAAAAAAACAATACAATGTATTTCACTTTGGATCTAGAAATAGCATTGGTAATTGTGCTGGAAATACCACTGTGTTTAGCATTGATAACTATTTCTTCCATTCTTTCTTCCGTTGTTGTATCCATTTGAAGTTGTAGTTTTTCTCCCAATTGTGCTTCCTACATTTCATATGTTATGGCATCGAAAATAACTTATTTTTTAGCTTCCTAATTTATGTCAAGTTATGCTTCCATTATGGCACTATTTGTTGCTTCGAGTTTTGCTTCCAATATGGCATCGCTTATTGCATGTAACTTTACTTTCATTATGGAATATTCTTTAGCTTCTATTATTGTTTCCATTATAGTGCCTCTTCTTGCTTCTAATATTGCTTCCATGATTACTTCTTGGTTTGTTGCCTAAATGGCTTCTCTATTTTCTTCTTGGGGAACAACAAGTTGGGTAGCATAACTGTCTTTTCAATTTTGTCTCATAGTGTAATTTACAACTTGCAGTCACTATTTAGAGAATCAAATAGCCACCAAATCATGTCTATGTCAATTTTTTAAGCTTTTTTAATAAACTCAGAATGTTTTCTCAAAAGAAAAATGTTATATGTATCGAAGAATTTATATATTAATATATAAGAACTTAGTCGTGGAAAGAATGAATATATTATGTACTGTATTTGATTCAATTGATTCATTTTTTGACAAAATTTAATGAATATCTAATTTGGTGAATAACTTTGTGTTTTTGAAAGTATTTGATTTATTTATTTTAATTATTTATTGTTTGAATATTTTTTTAATAATTTTATATAATTATTTTAATAATTTATTAATTTTAATAAAGTTTAGTTACAAATTAAAAATCTCTGTGATAAAGTGGAGATGATTTTTCATAACAAAAAAATATTAAAATAATTACAAGTTAAGTTTTAACAGTTTTAACAAAACTTTTAAAATTTCCATGATAAAATGAGGATAAATATATCTAATCCAGAATATAAATACACATTTTTATAAATTTTTAATTATATATATCTTTAATTCACACACACAAACAACACACACACACACACACACACACACACACACACACACACATATCATATCTATATCTATACTCTCTTCTCTCTCTATATCTATATATATATATATATATATATATAATGATAGTAATAATAATTTGAAATAAATTTGGAAACTGGTTGTAAATTAATTTAATGAGAACATGTTCACCCTTTACCCCATTTTGAGAGAGATTTAGTCACCATTGTCCCCATTTTGAAGGGGAAAATCATTGTCTCCATCTATCGTAGAGTCTTAATCACCAATGGAGGAAGAGATTTCCTCATGTGAAACATATATGTTAGTGGACAGGATATAATTCTCATCAACAACATAAGAAGTAGATTATTCATGTGTAACACTATCTCGAGAATAGTTTTCCACATTATTGAAGAATTCTGCATTGATTTCATGATTGTTATGATATATCAAGCTCTCTATACATCCTAAAGGTCTTCCTCTAGACCATCTTCATCACCATATAATATTTTCAATGCAGTCCAACTTTCATCCAATGATTAATATCTATGATCTAATAAAGAATAACATCAGACATATGAACATAAACTTTCATAAGCCATCTTAGATCTCTTAAACCATTCAAGCTTCTCATCCTTTGACATTAGTTCTATCTCAATTCCCATGACTATCCGATACAAGCCTTTCCTCCTAAGATGAAGCAAAATCATCAGTTTCCATTCATAGTAATTGTATGGAGTGAGAATAGTGGAAGTTGGGAATTCCATTCTTTCACCAATTCAATTCTTTCGCAGTTTTTGGAACTTTCAATTTGTGGAAAATTTCAACACTTTCAATCTCCCAACAGTTTCCAATGATTTGATCTTCAAACCTACAAAAAAGAAGTTATGCACCTTCTCCAGCACCCTCATCACTTTGATTCCATGTTAAATTATCAGGGCTTGCACATGTAAGGATGTAGCTCGAGAATAATTGCATAAACTTTCAAGAATGAAGAAAAAATGGAAGTTTGAATGAATTTTGTATATTCAATAGTGATGAAAGAATCAATACATAAAACAACTAAGTTAACATTAACTGCATGCAAGCACTAAAGCTAAGTAAAGTTATATGCAATGTGCATGTACACTAATAAGGAGATATAGTTTTTGATATCTGTGAGAAAAATAATTTCACATTTCATTAAAAAATTTAAAGCTTTTCATTATTGAATGGTATATGATATGGTTATCAATATCCATTTTGTTACACAACATTCAAGGTTTATTAAAGATAAATATACATCATCAAATTATTAATTGTAGCCATAAATGATGCATATCAACAATATGTACCATTCGGTGTTGCCAGTGCTATGTAGAATTGATAATGATAATCTTTCCCTAAATGATATAACAACTATGTTTTTGTTTTGACAGGATCTGAAGTGTTACATTTTTTTTCCCAAAGCCATCGAATGGTGGTTTGATAGATGAAGGCAAAATATTGGAGGAGGATTATTAAGTTTCCCTATATCGATTCCATAGCATGAATCTACACTTTTCCCTGTCACGTTTCCACAACATGAATTTACACTTATACAATATGAATCTACCCTATATATATATACATATACATACATACATACATATATATATATATATATATTATATATATATTATATATATATTATAATATATATATATATAGATATATATATCTTATTATATATATATAATATATTATATATGATATATATATCTATATTATATATCTTATATATATATATATATATATATATATATATATATATATATATCTTAGATTCTATAATATTCCTCTACATAATCACTCTTTGTTTTAAGTCAAATATTATGTATATATATATATGACCCCAGTAATGAAATTTTTGTATTATTTTAAGTTCATCTAATAATTAAGAGTAGACGCTAAGGAACAAAATGGTTTCTACGAGGCACATGAACAATTATAGTAATTATGTAAACATGATCTTACAAATTCTCCTACATATGTTCAGATCATTCTTCCAATATATGTTCATATTGTTCTGTACTTGGCACTAAGATAGACATTGCCTTTCAATAGACCAAGATATCTCATTCGTTCATCAATACAAACACATTTGATTCCTTTTAATCGGGTATGATTTATGCTCATGTATCTATTTTCTCTATACTATTTTGTTTTCCTTCCATTGTGCAAAATAAGGATTCCTCTATGATTTTTCTTGTGTACAATTGCGTCATGCCTAGACATGCATATATAATGGACACAATGATAACCAACAAAATTAATTAGAAATTTGTGCTTGAATTTGTATTCATGGCTTCTTACTAATTAAAGGAAAATGAGATCATTATGAATTCAATCGAGTCATGATGTCTTCTCTTCTCACCAAACATGAATGAATGAATGATATTTTAACATCCACGAGACTAAAAATGGTCTATGGGACTACAAACTTTAGTTTCTTTTTCCTTTTGCAATTCAGTCTTTTTCTTACTCAAATTGATGATGAGATGATCCAACCTTCTAATAGTCCCTTCACTAAAAAAAATTCCAAGGAATTGATGCTAACATACTGCCATAATTATCCCAAATGTCTCTGAAAGAATCAAATTCCAAAATGAAATTATTTTCTGATTCCACTACCCTAGAAGTGTAAAAGGACACAGCCATTCTTCCCAAGCTTCTTTAAGTCACTTCCACCATCCCATTTCACACTAAAGTTGATGTGAGTTATTTCTTAAATAAGCAATAAGAATATTTTCTCTTCACAAAATGTTAGCTCCAATGTAATCTTTTTGATGTAGATCACGAGTGGGGTTGAATTCCTGAACATAGTACTTCTTCTTTCTACCCAACTCTTTTCCCCATATATGATTATAGAATTTATCCATAAAACAACTCTCTAAATCCTTGCTATTTGTGGGGCATGCATTGAGGTAAATATTCCATTTTTTCATCCATTTGTTGTTTTCTCTAATCCAAGATTTATTTCTTTCACTCGTGCATTCATTGAAGATAACTTATGGCCATCTATCTGCTCCCATTTGCTTAATTATTTTTAGATACCTTATAATACATACCATAGTAATTGCTTCGATGAGAGCTACTCCTTTTTCACTCAACATTATCTCATCAGGAGCCAAAATTTTCATTTTGAACTTTCTCATGATCAAGATTTTTTAGATTTTCTCAATTTATTTCCATTTTGAAATAGGGATGTTGCTAGCCCATAGTTCACATCCATATAATATCACTAGAAAAATTAGGAGTCCAAAAAGCACTTTAATCATTTTCCAATCCCATAACTCTGCCTCTCTACATCTCTTTTGAAGTGCATATAATTCTTTCCACCCTCCTCAAATTCTCTTCTTTCTGCAGTCCTCCCAATTAAGCTTGTTGTTGAAATCCATCCCAAGGTACTTGTATTCATTTCATTATTCAAGAATGTTTCCTTCAGAGAAGAAGGTATGTTGGCTTTCCTTCCTTTTATTAGAGAAAATAATTATTTTCATCTTACTAGTACTGACTTCCATCCCAACTTCTTTACAAAAATTCTTAAGGGCATATAGGTGCATATACAATCCATGGGCTGATTTAGAAACCAATACAAAATCATCAACCGATAAAAAGATATTTATCACAAACTCCCCCAACCGAACACCATCCCCACCTTGTAGATTTAGCCACCCTTCTAATTTGGTGATATATAAACCAAAAAGTGTAGGGGATAAAGGGTAGCCTTGCTTGACTCTGATGTCACTTCTAAAAATTTTTAAAATTCTTGGTGAAGTTCTAATTTTGACTTTCACCTCTCCATAAATCCTATAGGCAAAAACTCTATATTGGAAAGGAATTGTAATTTATTCCATTCTACGCCACAACTTATCTTTAGGGACAATTTCAAATGCCTTTTTGAAGTCAATAAAGAAGCAAAATAATTCTTCTTTGTCACCCCAAACATTTTCAATAATGTGTCTCACCATCATACCATGATCTACTGTAGAATTCTTCGGCCTAAAACCCACTTGCCCTTTTTCCCTCTTTTATTTTACTTCTTCCCAGTTACTAATTCTATTTTCTACCATGCTTCTGAAAATATTTGAAGGAAAAGGATTGATCATAATGGTTTTATATTTGGAAGGATTATTAATGTCTCCAATTTTAAAAGGGGTATTTCTAGACTAGTTGTCTAATCTCATGGGAATCCTTGCCACATGACATTGATGAATATTTCCATGATGTTGGTTCATATTTTCGCTACGCGAGCGCAAGACCGCGTTGCTGCAACCCTAGTCGCGCCCGACTGATCTCTCTCTCCTTCACGCGGTCGTCTCCTCTATGGAGCTCAGAGGTGGCCTTGAGGCCCCTCCTCCCTCCCCTCCAGAGCTCAAAACCCTCAGATCCCTCATAGCCGCAGTTGGGAAACGACAAACTACTAGTTCACAGCAAAAGTTTGTAAAAAAATTTGAAAGCATCCCCACGGTGACCTTGCCTATGGAGGAAACTTGCAGAACAACGTTGAACCTAGCAGAAAGAGGCCTCATCAGCTAGTTTATAGGGCTATGGACATCCCTGAAAGTAGTTGATGAATGGGTTAAATGAAACTAGATACCACTGGTTAATGAAGGAATAAAAAGTCACTTTGTAGGCAAAGGGCTCTTTGTTTTTGTGTTCGATAATGCAGATGACAGAAGCCTGATCTTCATAAATGGGCCATATTTCATGGGTCCCCATGGCCTCTACTTGAATAAATGGTCCCCAGACTTTGATCCAGCACAAGATGTGCCCACGACTATTCCTATTTTGGTGCATCTCCCGCACTTTCCCCTTCATTGCTGGAGTCCGAACTCACTACAATCCATTGGCAATGCCCTAGGAAGATACATAGATCAGGAACCGAGGAAGGATCAATACTCCTATGCCCGCATCTATGTAGAGGTCAATCTGGAAGTTAGGCTACCTAAAGCAATCAAACTCTCGGTGGCGGACTAGACACACATCCAAGAGCTCGACTATGAACAATTACCCTTTAAGTGTCGACACTGTCATGAATACGGGCATTTTGAAAGATACTGCAAAAAAGAAAATGAGAAGGCATCAGAGAAAGAAAAAGGCGAACAATGGAAACAAGCAAAGAAAACAACAAGTAGCAGGCAGAACAAAAAAAATAAAGCTAAAGAAGCAGGGAAACCATTAACATCGTGGAGGACACAAATCCCTTTGAATCTCTCAAGCTACCTCCAGATCCTCCAAAGACAGAGCGAGAAGATCTTCCCCAGCTGAACAATACCGACACTTTAGAGCCAGGTAACAATCCAAACCTAACCCTAAGTAATACTTCCTCTCCTTCTTATGCTGATATAATCAAACAAAAGAATAAGAACACAGAAAACACGGGCTCATCAAATGAAGAGACCTTTGAAAGGCCATCAAAAAGAGTTGGAAGAAGATCAAACAAGGAAACCAGGGAAGAAGAGTTAGAAAGACAAAAAACCCTCTACAGTCAAGCTACCATTGAGATGACCCTCGGGAGGAATACCAAACCAAGGGTACCCAAGGGAGGAGGGACTACCCCAACAAGTGGTAAATGATGCAGCTAGTCTCTTGGAACTACAGGGGCTTGGGTAATCCCACTAAGGCAGAGGCCATTAAAGATTTATTGAAAATGGAACCCACAGACATTCTCATGCTCCAAGAGACAAAAGTAGAAGGGGAGATCCTTCTAAATACTAGTAACAAAAAATGGAAATTCGATTCTGGAAAGGTTGTCAGTGCTAGAGGCACAGCTGGAGGAATGGGCACATTCTGGTCAAAAAACCCCTTTCCTTTAGAGAGATCCTTTGAGACCTAACATTGGATATACACTGAATTGCGTCACACAACAAGAAATCTCAACCTAGCTTTGTTTAACATGTATGTCCCTGTAGACTATGATGAAAATAAAGAGTGCTGGAAGGCACTCTCAGACTTTCTAGACCATATTAATCCTATGAATATAGTTATAGGAGGTGACCTGAACATAATTCTAGATTCTAAAGAGAAGAGAGGAGGGACCTTCTCAAGAGACCCTTCTCTCACCATAGTGGAGAATCTGATTCTACAGTGGGACCTAGTAGACTTCAAACCAGTGAAAGGAGAATACACCTGGACCAACAAAAGAACAGGAGAAAACCACATAGTAGCAAGGCTGGACAGATTCCTCATCAGTAGCTCTATAATGATGGAAAAAAGAATATTCAACAACAAGATTCTTCCAAAACTTACCTCGGACCACAAACCAATTCTCCTCTGCCTGAAAGAAGAAGAAGACTTAGGTCCCCTCCCCTTTCGCTTCAGTCCACTTTGGGCAGAAAGAGAAGGGTTCTTTGAAACAGTTCAATCAGCTTGGAGAATAGATGTTTCAGGCTCCCCAAGCTATGTGTGGGAGCAAAAAATGAAAAATGCAAAGAAGGCCCTAAAAGAATGGATAAAGAAGCCTATGAATACCCCCACCAGTCAGAGGAAAGAGGTTGTCGTTCATCTGGAAGAAATCCAATTTGAATTGGAAGAGAAAGATATTTACCCCATGGATTTAGACAAAGAAAAATCTGCACAAAGGAAAGCATATTGCTCCTTCAGAAGCGAGAAGAGTACTGGCGCTTAAAGTCTCACAGCTTGTGGCTTAAAGCTGGGGATAGAAACACCACATATTTCCATAGACAATATAGGGCTCATCTTTCCCGAAATCATATAGCAGAAATCACCACATCTAATGGACAGGTATGTAAAGGATTTTCCCAAATCAAGGAAGCTGCAGTGAAGCATTTCCAGACTCTTCTTACTGCAGAAAGGGATGGGAGCGAGGAGGACATATCAGAGTTCCTCGCAAACATACCAAAGCTAGTTAGCATAGAAGATAATGAAAATTTTATGAGCTCAGACATGGAAGAAGAGATTTCTAATATTGTCTGGTCCATGGAGCCAGACAAAGCACCAGGACTTGATGAATTTTCAATCCACTTTTATAGAATCTGTTGGGAGCTAATCAAACCTGATCTCCTCAGAATGATACGTGGATTTATGAGGAAGGAAAAGGTTGGAAGCAGAATAAATTCCACCTTCCTTGCTTTAATACCCAAGGAAACAAACCCAGGATCATTTGACAGATACAGGCCGATCTCACTATGCAATTCATCCTACAAGATAGTGGCCAAACTTCTGGCGAACACAATCAAGCCTCTCTTGCAAAAGCTCATTTCTCTAGCCCAAGGGGGATTTGTGAAAGGAGGACATATCCTGGACAATGTCATCCAAGTCCAAGAAGCCCTGCACTCGAGCTACTCACGCAAAGAACAAGGTATGCTTATAAAACTGGATATGTGTAATGCTTTTGATAGATTTAACCACTCTTTCCTGTACAGAGTTCTCTCATCCTTCGGATTTAACCAGGACTTTATAGCCCTAATCAAAGCTTGCCTAGAGAAGATCTTGATAGCTCCAATGGTAAATGGAAGACGAATAGATTTCTTTTTAGCCACTAGGGGATTGAGGCAGGGCTGCCCCCTTTCACCATTTCTTTATATTCTGATGGCAGACTCCCTGAGAAGAAAGATGACCTTGAAAAAACAAAATGGAAGCATTCCTGGGATTAGAATCGTGAAAGGAATTTCCCTAGTGAATCACACGCTGTTCACTGACGACTCACTGTTGCTCGGGGGTGCATCTCTAATAATATCAAACTCCTTTAGAACCATCCTTAAAAAAATTTGCAGTATCTCTGGAGCATTAATCAGTGAAAGGAAAAGCATTGTTTATGGATGGAATACAGAGAGGCACACAATTGACAGAATAGCTAGCGATCTGGGCTTTAATGGATATGCAGATTGGGATAAAATCAAATATTTGGGCCTTCCAATAACGATGGGATTCAAGAGAAACCATTTGTGGGAGGAGGTGATCTCGAAATTCAAAAATAATATTGTTGCATGGGGTGGCTTTGGCTTACCACAGGAGGCAAACTCACGCTCACTAGATCGGTTCTCTCGGCACTGCCAATGTTCCAGGCTTCTTTAATGATGGCCCCAAGGCAAATCTCAGACCAAATCTCTAGTCTCATGCGCAATTTCTTGTGGAATGGAGGATGATGAAATGGCAATAGATTCCATTTAATAAAATGGGAAACAACGAAAAGACCATTAGAGGAAGGCGGCCTTCAAATTCAAGATCCCCTGCAAGAAAACTTAGCGTTGGGCTGCAAATTACTGTGGCAACTTATTGTTTAGCCCAATCACATAGTCAGTTAGATATTAAAGTTAAAATACCTCAAAAACCAGTCAATTAAATATTTCATTCCAGAGAAAGCTCCAAAAGGAACGTAGTCTTGGAAGCTATGTAGCAAAGGCATCGAATTTTTCAGATCGCACCTGTAAAGAATCCCTGGGAATGGAAAAAACACTCTGCTATGGAGAGACAGAGTTATGAGTCATCCCCCTCTGACATAAAACAATGAAATAGAAGAGCTAAGAATTTGGTTACACACAAAAGGAATTCGGAAAATTGAGGACATCTCAGGCTGGGATAAGAAAGGAAATTGATAGCGCTAGAATTTTCCTAAAGCAACAGCGCACCTAAATCCCCAGCTAAACGCCCTTATAGAGGCAATTTCAGACTTTGCTCCAGTACATAAATATGAAGAAGATTCCTGCGGATGGGGTAAGACGGGGGTGCACACAACAAGATAAGCATATTTATAGATGCAAAGCAAAAATGATTCGCCACAGCCGAAATCAGTGTGGAAGCAAGTCTTGGACAGCTTTAGCATCCCTAAGATCAATTTCTTCTTTTGGACACTGTTTCATAACAAAATCCTGATTGGAGAAAACCTATGAAGAAGGAACATAGTAGGTCCTCATCGATTTTCTCTTTGCGAAAACGTATTGGAAACCTCAGAACACATGTTCATCGATTGTGAGTATGCGAAGAAGGCCTGGTCTATCTTCTTGACTGGACTGAATGTGAGACCCCCAACACAATGTTCGATTGCAGATATGTTCTCCACTTGGAAAGCCAGTTACCCTCACAATATTGCTGGCAAATATCTTTGGTACAAGGTGTGGATTGTTGGCCCAAAATATGTATGCTAGAAGCTATGGCTAGCTTGGAACGAAATCATCTTCAAACAAAATGAAATCCATATGGAAAAGGTGGCAGACTAGGCAAAGAAACTCCTTTTAGAAATTCTGAACTGTTCGTCAGTCAAAGATGATAATTCCCTCAGAATAGAAGAAAGGGCATGGCTGGAAGACTTTTCTTGCAAGACCAGACCTCCAGCAATCATATGGCCAATTCATAAGGAAAGATGGCAGATTCGAGATCCCGTGGACAGATTTCAGTAGTGGTGGAAATCCCAGGGAGAGTGCACTATCTTCTTCGATGGTGCCTCAAAAGGCAATCCAGGTAGGTCAGGAGCAGAAGGGGTAATCTTCTATCTGAACGGGGAAAAAGATGATTTCAGTTGGGGACCTGGACTGAAAACCAACAACCAGGCTGAAGCACTCAGTCTTTTAAAAGCTTGCCAATTAGCCAAAAAAGAAAATCCAAGCGAAATCCTAATCTTTTGAGATTCAGAATTGTTAATAAAGTCATTAATAAGCAAGAAAGGGCTCAAGGATCCAGCGCTAAACAAACAACTTTCAAGAGTGAGCAGAATTTTAAGGACTTCTCCTTAGTTCAAATTTTCCACATACTCAAAGAATTAAACAAGGAAGCGGACAGATTGGCAAGCATAGGATGTACTCTACAAAATGGAATGATCAACATAAATGCAGGTGCTTTGAAAATGGCAATTATTCCCTAACCAAGAAAGGAGCTCATGTAAAATTTTCGAATTGTAATGGTTGATTAGGCTTTGCCCAACCTGAATTTTATCAATAAAACACAACTGTTTTAGTTAAAAAAAAAATATTTCCATGATGTGCAGTGCCAGAATGTTCATTCCCCACTTTAGATATTTGTTTGAAGTTCAACCAAGTCCATTTCCTTCCATGTTCTCAACTTTTTAATTCCTATCTCCACCTCCTATAATGTGAAAAGCTTTGTACTTGTGTTGATCCTGGGAGAAGGCTCAACCTATAATTATTTTTCATAGATTTTTCTTGCATTGTCAAACCACTGACTCGATGTAATATTATTTTCAATTTTCTCCTTCCTTGGTTGAAGTTCCTACCAAAAAAGCTTTGGGTTATTCTTGCCTAGATATATTAACTCTTCTCACCTTGTTTGCATGAACTTGTCTTGCTTCCTTTTTAAAATCTTCTTATATAAATTTACATCCATTTTCTCCTCACCTTCCCTCTCCAAGATTTTCCTTGCCATTTTGCATTCCTCATCTACCCAAGCATTCATAGGAAAACAAATTGATTCTGATTCCATACTTTTTTCTCTTTTGCACTTCTCAAGTGCACCTTGAATTATATTTGTTAACTCATGATGGTTGAGGCTTTCAGGACCAATATTATCCTTCTAAATTGATCTCTACAACATTGCTTTAAAGATAATGAAATTTTCTTGTGTTATAAGAATGGTTCCCCTTAATGGTGACAGTCAAGAACATTGGGTTTTCCTCCTATGTTATCTTTCTTCTAACCAACATAGATTTATATAAGTTGGGTTATGATGTAATTTTATGTCCTAAATATGCTATCCAATATTAATTTCATCTATCCTTTCTATTGAGCTTTGTGAACAAAGAACATAGACAACGGCAATTATCCTATTATATGTGTTGCAAGTGAAGTTCCCAAACTTTTTCCATCTATCTAGACCATTGCAGATAATTAAGTTGAAAGCACCACACAATGTAAACAACTCCTCTCAAAAATGATTTCTAACTTTGTCATCTTCTAAACATCTCAACCAATGAAGATCCTCCTGTTCAATGAGCCAGATAGGATTATGGTCCTCTTTGCAAGAAAGAATACTAGCACATTGATTTGTTGTTTTGGAATTGGAATCTCCCACTACAACAACTTCTCCCTACTGAGAATATGAGGCAATATCTAGCTTCAAAGATGCATACAGATCTTTTCTGTCCAACACCTTATTTTTTTTCTTCAGTTTTTTATACTAGAGGTGCAAAATTGTTAGGATATACCGACACATAGGAATAGTTAAGTATAACTTGGTCCAGTATAGAGTTAGGTAAAGTGTGTTTCTTTACTATGTACATTCGTAACTTACAATCCAATGGTCACGATATGTAGTGATCCGACGGTTCATTCTCTCCTCGGTATTACCGACACTTGATTCGTGGCTTAACACCCGATTGGTCCATGATTTCTATTTAAAGTGCATGGAGTGTCACTTGTAGGTTAACCATTCACGAGAGAAGATTATGTAAATTTTCATTCTTTTATTAATAAATTGCATGAAGTGGCCGCATTGGCTCAGGCCGTGGATTGTTTCCCTTTTTTAGGGTTTTAACCATGTCAAAATACTAGTGTATTGATCTGTGATCTGTTTGTGAGTGGTGTCCTTTGGTACTTTGTCTGAGGAACTTACCCTCTAAATTCCTACATGGTATCAGAGCTATTTGAGGGTCGCGTCCATTGGTGATCAAAATCTGAAGCCGGTACAACTGCATCCGACTGCGATCTCCTAGATTTGTTGTTTCTGACTGCTTTCGGGCCAAGAGGACTGCTCTGTTATTTTAGGAGCATCTGTTCCAGTGAGGAACCCCTTTTCTTTCACACGAAAAGGTTTCCGGTAGCCCTAGCTGCGTCATTTTTAAGATCTGGAGGTATACAATGTTTATTTGCAGTTTACAGTTATTTTCTCTTTGTTTATTTTAGTTTCGGTTTATTTATCTCTTTTTTATTATCGGATCTATACCTTTCATTTCTATGTATGCTCTTTGCCCTGCAACTCTATGTGATCTGGGCAAATCAGAAACAGAAAGGAAGGATTTTTCTCATGCGTATGCTCTTTTCCGCTGCGCCTTAGTGTGATCTCGGAAAATCAGAAACATTGAGGAAAATATTTAGTTTTCGGGTAAAGCTAACTTTAAGCCGTAAGGCTTGTTTTTTTTGTATGTCCATGTTGGTTTTTGTGTTTTTGTTTTGTAGGGAGAAAAAGAGCTTTCTCAAGCAAGCACACAATCCAAAGCATCAGTGACCAAAAGAAAACAAAGACCCCCCCCCTCTCTCTCTCTCAAACTTTTTGTTTAGCTCACTTGGTTCAAAGCTAATTTATGAGAGTAGAGGTCTTGGGTTCAAATCTCATTTTTGTTGGAAAAGGGGCGTTTTTTTCATTTCCGCACATTCCCGCACTTCGTTGGCACCTTCATCAACTTTTCTTCAAAAAGCCATAACTTCTTCATCCGGAAGCCGTTTTCAGAGCCATTTTTTTTTAACCAGCCTAATTTTTCGAGATCTTTCCATTGGAAAACTTAGTTTCAACATATATAGCTTCAGTTTCTATTAAAATGGAAATTCCATACTAAGTTATTCTTGATAGCACCAACTACTTCCAATGGTGGTCCTACATTGTGGATTTACTTAGAAGTAAAGGTCTTTACAGAATAGCCACAGGCCAAGAAACCAAACCGGAAGATGAAGATAAGGCATCTAAATGGGAAAATAGGCAAGATCAAGCACGTGGGTTGATAGGGATGTTTATCTCTCCCGATCTTAGATTCCATATTGCAGAGCTTGATATTCCTGATAAAGCAATGGAGCAGCTTACTAAAGTTTTTGGAATAAAAAATGAACTTAGAGCCCATCAACTTGAAAATGAGTTGCTTACATTGGACCCAATAATTTTTCTTGCATTGAAGATTTTTTGTCCAAGTTCAAGACCCTTAGACTTCTCTTGGAAGGTGTTAAGGTTAAGAAAGAAGATAGTGCCCTTATCTATTGCATTCTTACTAAGTCGAGACCAGCCTACTCTATGTTTGTTTCCACCTTCCATTCTACAAGAGAAGCCTTCATTTCTCAAGGACACGACTACAAGCCCCCTTCCTTTGATGCTTTTTGTGATTCTTTAATAAGACAACAAGAAAAACTCTTACACCTTGGTCTGTTTAATCTTGGAAACTCTTCTAAGAAAGCGTTAACCGCCCAGAAGCAACCAAACTCAAAGAATCCTAAGAAGTCGTATCCTAAAAGGAATGGTCCTAAACCAAACAAGGGTCCTAAGCAATTTCAGCCTCAAATGAAAAATAATTTCACTAGAATGATAGGCAAATAAAAACAAAGGGAAGAAGACTGATAGACATTGCCACTTTTGTAATCGACATGGCCACTTAGAATCTAAATTCTTTAAGAAGATGGAAGCCTTGGAAGCAACAATGAAGAAGCATAACATCCATTGGGAGCACTCTTCAAATTCATCATCAGGAATGGCACTTTCTACATGTGGTTGTCAAGCATCTCAGTCTGGATATACACTAAATGTATCTTCTTCCTCTCATTCTCATGAGTGGCTCATTGATTCTGGAGCTTCTTATCACATGGCCAAAAATAAAGCCATGTTTTCTTCTTTAAATGATTGTAACACCAAAAATATATATGTTGGTGATGATAAATCTCTTAGTGTTGTAGGGACTGGAACTGTTCATATAGACAATGGTCATTTAATGATGTATTATGTGTTACAACCTTATCCTGCAACCTTCTATCTGTATATCAGATAACTCATTCAGGTGAAGGTAAAATCATTGAATTTTCACCTCACGATGTTGTAATTAAGGACCTAAAGGATCATAGACAAATTTTAGCTACTGGCATTGCTGATGATTCTACAAGGTTGTATAAGTTTCACAACTTTGGGTCATCAAATCTTCCCTCAATATTTGTTTCTCGTAATGATGAAGTGAGAAAACTTTGGCATGAGCGATTTGGTCACTTAAACTATCGCTTCCTTCAGAATCTATGTAAAGAAAATATGGTGACAGGTCTTCCAATGGTGACTTGCAGAGATGGTGTTTGTTCCGGATGTGTACTCGGAAAACATCATCGGGACGGTTTTGAAAAACGTGCCTCTTGGCACGCCTCAGCCCCTTCACAGCTTGTGCATAGTGATTTATGTGGTCCACATCCAGTTGTTTCCTTCTCTGGCTACAAGTATTTCTTAACTTTCATTGATGATTTCTCCAGACGCACTTGGGTATACTTCTTAAAACTCAAGAGTGAAGTATTTAACATGTTCTTGGCCTTTAAGGCCTTTGTTGAAAAACAATCTGGACATCAAATTCTTAAGCTAAGATCTGATAATGGCGGAGAATATGTTAAAAACAACTTCATCAAATTTTGCACTAAGAATGGAATTCAAATGCAACATACTATTCCATATACTCCACAACAAAATGGTGTAGCTGAAAGGAAGAATCGCACCTTAAAGGAAATGGCTAATTGTATGCTTCAATCTAAAGGAATTAGTCTTCATTTTTGGGTAGAAGAAATTAACTGTGCAAATTACATAGTAAATCACACTCCTACTAAGGTTTTAAAGAATATCACTCCAGAAGAAGCATGGAGCTCAATTAAACTAGATGTAAGTCACTTTCGTATTTTTGGAAGTGAAGCATGGGCCGATATTCCAGATGAAAAGCATAAAGCTTTAGAACCTAAGAGTGAGAAATGTACTTTTGTTGGATATTCTGAAGATGTAAAAGGTTATAGACTTATTCCATTTAAGTCCAAAAATGTTATCATAAGAAGAGATGTAAAATTTGATGAAAATAAATCGGCCTGCGAGCCTAGTCCGGCGGATGTGCCACCTCTTCCTATCTCTTCTACTTTTGAAAACATTTCTTCTTCAGATGATGAAA
>APFE030080305.1:0-17725 GCA_000404065.3 Pinus taeda
TTCAACAATTCCTTCAGGTTTAATTGTAGAACGGTCAGCTAACTCTAAAATGGTGGGTGTATCTCTGATTATGTTATTCAGCTGTAACAATTGTGAAGTTTCAAGAGTCATTATATTAATTGTAGCACCTAAATCTACCAGAACTTGGGGAATCATTGTTTTACCAATCTGAACTGTAACAGTAGGATGGCCGGGATCACCATATTTCACAGGGGGGGCTTTTCCGAACATTAATGCAGACAAGTCTCCCATCACATGTACTGTAAGGGGGTCTTTGGTTTTCCTACCAGGTTTCCTAACACAAATATCCCTTAATGTTCTGGCATAGATTGGTACATCTCTAAATGCTTGTAAAAGTGGAATTTTAATATACAAATTTTGCAATTCCCCTAGAAAATTAAAAGCAGGTGTTTCAGCTGTTTTGGTTAAAACCAAACGCTCGGGGAATGGAGGTTCTGTTATTTCAACATTCTTGTTAGGAGGTGGTTGTGCTACTTTATGTTTCTCAGTTTCGTTTTTATCCGAATCAGAAGAAGTTATGTCATCAATAATAGGCCCTACTCTTTTCCCAGATCTCAAATGAATATCATTGCATTGCGTAGTAGGAAATATAGACTGATTCTGAATATCAATGACTTGCACAACTTTATTATTGGGGTTAGGATTTGGTTGCACGGGCAGCTGGGGTCTCATCTAGTTATTTGGCTGGGCATTTGATGGCAGAGGGAGTGTTTGTTGGAGTTGAGGCATTTGATTTGGATACGGGAGTTGTTGACTTCTCCAATTTGGATTCTAGGGGTTGAAAGAAGATGGCTGCTGTGGAGGCCAAGGAGTCCACATTGAAGGATCGACGAAGGGAGGGTTTTGCATTTGCTGCATGAGTGGGAAACTGAAGAGTGGATATTGCATCTGGTTGAAGGGAGGGTAATTTGTTTGGCCAAAAGCAGAATAATTGTTCCAACGATTAAATGGCATACTAGAGTTCATACCTTGTCCTTTTGGTTGCCATTGTCTTCTTTGTGTTAGTAGGTAAACTGCTTCAGCTTCTTCTTCCGTTGGCTGCAATGCTGCTTTTATTCCTGGCAGAGATGGGCATTGTTCTGTCTCACGATCTTTCTCACAAAGGGTACAAATTGGTACTTTATTCATTGGGCATTCCCTCAGTGGATGTTTGTCTCTGCACTTCGGGAAAAAGACAGCCAGGGTTGCTTCTGCTTCGGCCTGCTTTTTCTTAACTTGCAAAGTGTCAATTTATGAAGCAAAAGAACTTAACATCTCAGTTTTAAATCCTTCGAGTAAATTACCTATTTCAGCTCTTGTTGCTCCTCCATTGGCTGATTTCTGCACTCTTGAATAGGTGGAATCTCTTGTTCTGTTTCTTACAGCTCCCCTAGAGCACCTCTTAGCAAGTTCACAAATCTCATCATATGAT
Organism: Pinus taeda; assembly: GCA_000404065.3. NCBI lineage: Eukaryota > Viridiplantae > Streptophyta > Pinopsida > Pinales > Pinaceae > Pinus > Pinus taeda. The sequence continues at coordinate 1,433 of APFE030080305.1, forward strand.
TCCTTGGATATATCTCCCTTGGCAAGCATGTTTAACATATTTAAACAATCATCCCTTAAACCTCTGAGTAATATTGTTTTTCTAATTTCCTTACTTATATCCGGATGATCAGATCTCTGTATATTGTACTGTAGCCTTTCTATATAGTCCTCCAGACTCTCGTCCGACTTTTGTGCCATATTGAACAGTTCATCCTTCTTTTCTCTCATCCGGCAGTAGTCTTGATATTTAAGCAGAAATTTTCGTTTCATCTGCTCCCATGTTGTGATTACCTGACTTCCAAGGCTCATGAACCATCTTAAAGCATTCCCTTTTAAGGTGGCTGGAAACAGTTTTAACTTTTGAGCGTTAGTAACACAATCATAACTTCTGCATAATATATCAAATTCAAAAAGAAACTCATCCGAATCTTCGGAGGATAAACCATGAAAGTTAAGTAAAGCAGACAATGGAATATTTTTCATTGTTCCTGCAGGGAGATCACTGATAGGAAATCCCAAGGTAGAGAAGGAATTTTCATCCCTTCTTTCCCCTTCAGGATCTACACGTCTTCCACCAAAGAGACCTTCATTGTCTCCTTCCATTGTTGGCTCTCCTACTGCACTTGCTCGATCGTCAGAATCTTCTATTGGCTCTTCGACGTTTTCTACCGGTCGTCCGACGCTTTCTACTATTTCCTCAATGTATTCTGCTGATCTACTAACACTTTCTTCTGACTCTCCAGCACTGACTGCTGGTTCTTCTATATTTTCAGGACCCATGACTTCCTCTGTTTTGTAATCTGACTGGGGTGATTGCTGAAGTTTTTACTTTCGAGAACTTAATCTTTGCGATGATTCAGCCTTTGATACAATCTCGTCAATAAAAGTTTTTCGTCCTCCCCAGCCTTTGCCACCTGTGGGGTTAGTTTTCTTCTGGTTTCCGCGTCCTCTCATACAATCTGCACATTTGAAAAGAAAAGATTAATGCTTTTGAAATCTATAATTACCTTCCCCGGCAACGGCGCCAAAATGTTGGTCGCTTTAATTGTTTCCATAATTCAAGCTCCACATAAATTGTCAACCCGAGGAAGTCTTTTTATTTCAAAGGTAGTCACGCACTGGATATGCTCAATTTCAAAAGCAGAAACAATGTTGTAGTAAAAGAAAGAACACACAGTTATTAATCTCACCAATCTCCTGATTCACACTCTATTTAATCAAATCTGAAGTCAATTAAGTTATAACGGAGATAATCCCTCTATTGCAGTTACAATTCAAATAAAGGAAGATCAATCTGCAAGGAAAGAAATCAATCAACCACAGCAGGAACAGGACCCTATTCCTTAGTGAGGAACTTCAACACCTGATGCTTGACACTTAATCACACTGTGAACTCAAGAGATCAAGACCCTATTCTTGTGAGCAGGAACCTTCAGCACCTGTTCTCTTGTTCCTAATCACACTGCAGACAAAGGAAAGAAATTAATGGGAGCAGAACCCTATTCCTGTATGCAGGAATCTTCAGCACCTGTCTCCCAACATCATTCATTCATACAATCAAACAGAAACGGATGTCTCAACTTCTAAGGGTGAAAGCATTCAATACATGCAGTGCTAAGGAAACAGAGTATTACTCAAGCTGTGTAACCAGTGTCTAACAACATAATTAAAATGAAGTGCAAACATATAAAGAATTAAACAATCTACAAGAACCAATGGGCGAATATTGTGAGGAAGGCGGGCCCTTTACCTCTCACAAGATTCCCCGGGAGAAAGAATTAAATTGGAACGATCAAAAGAGAAATTTATTCATCTGTCAAAGTCACTGATACATTACAAATGGAGACTAGCTCCAGTTCTCACACAGTATTCTCCTGTAGCTTTTACAATGACCGACCCCTTCTAATGATGATGTCTCCTCTTTTTAAAGAGGAGACATCATTTACAATTTACATGAGAGCAAATCCATATTATCTCAAATCTGTTCTTTTTCCCAAAACAGGACTATTCGGTTCTTCATAAAAAAGATACTGTTACAACAGAGATAACAAGAATGCTATCTTCAGGATGATCCAGGTAATCATGTCTTCGTACTACTGCTACTATTCTTCAAAAAGCTCTTCCAGAATCGCAAATTACGGCCAACGGAATTTGCGTGCTTGACGGTTGTTTCAGCAACTGAGTCAGCTGTTTCAGCAACTGAGTCCGTTGTTTCAGCAACGGCCGCATATACTTATCTGCAATCTTTGGACTTGTGTTAGCAACGATACACTTCAATTAATGATAAAATATAAGAGTATTGTGGAATTAAATGTAAAACAGATTAAACATATAATAAAGAAGACGTTTTTGTATACCTTGGGAAAAAGTGGATGAAAATGATAATGGGATTCATGGTTATAAGGGTAAAATGGTATCAAAATATATAGCAAAAATGATACATAGTGGGGTCCTAACAGCATGCCCCAGACAAGGTTGTACTAGAATGAATGGTAGCACATTAGCAAAAAAAGGAAATCCAGTTGTGACTCACTAAATTGGAAAAAAAGACACGTGAGGGAAAAGAGGTAACTTCGTAGTAGGAGGAAACCAAGGAAGTGATAGCCGAAGAAATCATGGCAGATTAGGAAATGTCCTCGGAACAAGACATGCAAACGGAAAAGGAGACACAGGAACGCACGGACCATCTTACAAAATTGACCCAAGCCAAGCTGCATAGCAAGGAATCGCTGCATAGACGCAAGAAGTCAAAAACAACGAAGGTTTTGGAGAAAGATTTTATTGACAATAGCAAACCAATGAGCACTGCGCCTATAGATGCATTGGTAGAATTGATGACAGAATAGACAAATGTGTTGGGGGAGATCAGAGCACAGCTACAGGCATTACAAGTGTGACCCCTGGGCGAGGTGATCCTAAATCTAGTAGAGGACACAACGGCAACCAAGCAGATGGTGCGCACACACACAATGAACACCTTAGCATTGCCAGCAGGTGCTATCCTAGCAGAAGCCAAGGGTGACGTACGTAGTTGGGGGCTGAATCTGGCTGCTCTTCCTAGAGAAACCCTATACCAACTACAGGATGGGGTAACCACTGAGCTTCATGCCAGGGAAGGTTGCACCCTCCAAACCTTGATAGAGCACAAGGAAAATCTAGAGTAGGTCAGTCTCCAGCATGATGAGTTGGTCGCACACAACCAGGAAGTGGAACAGGCCATGATGGAAGCTTGCAACAAGGTACCAGAGCTAGCTATCCCAGCTGAACTTCCAGCAACTGACAAGATTCATCACATGGTCACAAGATTCCGTACAACCTAAGGGGAGGCCACAAAGGCTCAATGGGAACTTCATTTACAAAATGCAGAGCTACAACTTAAGGCACAACCACCCACACCTCCGGAAGTTCGAGAACGGTGCCGTGGCGAAATTCATGTTGGATTGGAAACAATAAAGCGCGCGGTCCAAGATTGCTCAAGACTGTTAAATCAATCCCTCCTTATGCTCACCTCTCTCCAAGAAGACCCAACCATACAACAAGTGGAAATAGAAGTGCGGGAGTTGTAGCAGGCTTATGACATAGTCCAGGGGACTCCGCAGATGGTCTCTATCATGCAGCAGTTAGATAAAATGAAGGAGGCCCAGGCTCTGAAGGCACAAGTGGACGTCGCTCGGCCAAAAAGAGGGAGCTCTTAAAGACCACATCTAGCCCTGGCTTGATAAAGAATTCACAGTCTCGACCACCAACGAGGGAAAGTTAGTGCACATGCAGGTAGCATATGATCCCGGACAAGCTACTGAAATTGATACTGATGCATCGACAGCTCGCGCAGAATAGGTACAGAGGATGGCGGAAGATTTTGTTGCAAGTACAAGTGAAGCGCAGAAGTTGCTGACTTACCTCCGCATGAAGATTGCTGCACCAGCCATGTGACTTGAGATGAGCCACGATGATTGTGTTAGGGGACTGTTGGGTAGCAAAGGCCCCGCGTAATACTTTTGGTGCTCAAAGCCTGCAATTTTGGGTAAAGGTATGGTAAATACACCACGAGATGTGCAGAGCGCGATGTGTAATGAGTCAAGTCAAAGGGTTGTCAGCCCAAAAATAATGTAAAATGAGTCGGCCTGTCCATGATCTATAGACCAGGGAAATGTATAAATAGAGCAAGGCTCTATGATTAGAATTTGGTTTTTGTAAGTATTATTTTGATCTGGAATGTAATGGGTTTATGAGGCAAGAAGTCTCAAAGCATCTGTAAGTCTGATTCAAGGGAGTTGGTAGAGAGATAGAGGCTCTACAATAGTGTGAGTAGAGGCCTGGTAGAGTATGCAGCTGTGTGCGCGGACCCCTACAACTGAGTGCGTAGGGTGGATCCGGTTGTACTGAAGAGAAGATCACTAAAGATAAGAATTTATGAATCATTGTGTGGTTTCTTGCAGATCTAACTGTTGCTTATGTTTTGAATTTATGCGTGATCTGTTATATGGGTTTATATGTTTCTTTATAATTGCATGCACGAGGTTTTAAATGTTTGCTTAAATACTATAACAAGAAGATCAGATCTCTAATAATTTCCTTAATAAACAAGTACACCCACGTGGATCTTCACAGAAGTATTATAATTACCCAGAGTGGAGCGAGGCCACAGAATGGTTCACAACCCTCTAGACCACATCAAGACATTCCAAGGGTGTAGAAACCTAGTTCTAGCACCCTCCCCTGCTACCTCGGGTGAGACCTCAGTCCACACTCTGTGAGTTATTGTCGAAAGGGCCAGTAGCTGCGGGATTTGTTTGGCTAATAACACATCCGAACCTAGGTCAGGTCCCAATAAGCCAACAGAATTATACTTAGGCCATTCTGCAAAATGTGGAGTGTGCTTCTGCCCAAAGAATTTTGGATCCTCAAAAATGCACATTCTAAATTATATGCATCCTTTAATTTCCTCTATTCTAGATAACTTGGCTCTATAGTTTGGAGTTATAATGATAGAAAGAGCTCCCCAAAAGGAAGCTCTTTTATTTATGGGCGTTGAATACATTTCAAAACATGGACATATGTATGAAGCTTCTTTGAAAGACAATATGAAAGAAATGACCCAAAGATTCTTGTAAAATGTAAAGAAAATTCAAACAGAGAGCGAATAGGGACCCATGAATGTGCCATTTCAAAACTTTTCAATTACATCATCAGTGCTGGATGCCCCACACTCAGTCTAAGTAAGCTGCCTAATTTTCTCAACTATAGTCATCCGAGAAAGAAAATCCTCAACTCTTTCTTCAATGGATTGGCCATGGTCCATTTAATTTTTTATCCTTGTGAATTTAATTGGAAATATGTTATTGCACTTTCCAAAATTTTCAAAATTTAGTGCAAACTATAGCTTTCTAACAAAGTTTGGAGATGCATTCTAATGAATCTTGATATCTCAGTGAAAACAATAAATTTATTTATCATTTACTAGCAGCATATGCAAAACAAACAATACAATTAATTCAATCACGATTTTCGATTTTAATTGAGGGAGTGGCATAAGGCACATTTATCTTATTTCGGTTCATCATAATTATTGAAGAAATTTGATTTATACTCTAAAAAATAACTAAGATGGAATGAGATGAATAATGTAGAATGTGTTAATTACTTTCATTTTTAATGTAGTTTTTATATAAAGTGTTCACTGTATAGTTTGCATGCAAAATTTAACTAAAAGATATAAATGTAAAAATTAGTGTGATAATTAATAATATATTAAAGATCTTTGATTTTGTGTATATTTATTCTTTTATTCTCAAGGAAGTGGTCGTAGTACTACTTTCATCCTCTGTTCATCAAGTTGGTTGTTTCTTGAATAGTGTCAAATATTGCAGGTAGTGGAGGTTCGAAGGAAAGACTCATGGTTGCCCCAAAAACTCCAAGTTTTTATCTTTTTAAGTAGTTTTTTATTGGAATTAGAATTTTGATATGGTAAAAAATGCAAAAGTCAATTTGAAAAGAAACATATTTAAAGTGTTTTATTGTTTTATTTATTCTATTTATAGGTAATTGTCTCCAATCTAAGATTATAATTTTTCTCAAAAACTAATTATCCTCTACATCAATCAAATTAACTTGAATGAAATCATTCCATTCGTTATAGTTAAAATTATGAATTAATATATATAGAATATTATGTATTAATTTTTTCTTTCCTTTTATCGCTTTTATTTGAAATGGAATTTTAATGTAATTGAAAGGTAAATTTTTAATTTCTTCAAGAGAAAAGCTTCTTGAGGGAAACATGTATATCCAAATTCCAAATTCCAACCCCTGCTCCTACCTTTTTAAGCATATGATTTACCTATTCGGTGAAATATTCTCATACCTTCTAGTTATTTTGTGAAGTTCTGGGCAAGGAGGGCTTGAGGCTTTAAACATAGCAGATCAGATGCAGTTCTGGGCAAGGAGGGCTTAGGGATTTAAACATACTGTAGACTCTAAAATTTTGGGGAAGAATGGCCCGTAATGAAGAGAAGGTATAGTTTATGATGAATAGGTTCTTGACATTCAAGAATGAAGAGAAGAATAAACCTAAGGAGAGGTGTTCGTTCCTGGCCTCAGAATGATGTGATCTCGCAGAGGCACACAAATGGAGGAAACAGATAATACGAGAGATTGGACAGAAGGTCATGGAGATTCAAAACATGGACCTTGGTGAACACTACCTCCCAGACCTCAACGACAAGATTAACAAGCTAATTAGGGAAAAGGAGCACTGGGAACTTCATATCGTAGAGCTTGGCATCCCTAATTATTCCAAAGTAGGGACCCATATGATACACTTGGAAGGAAACTAGGTGGATGTGCACAGTTCTATTGGTGCTACCATTTTGCACTATGCACAAGATGAGTTTAACTCAGACATCACTATATCCTTGTTATTATATCAATTGTGGCATCAGGTTGATTATGGAAGAAAGAAAACCACATGTGGTGGTTGTTCCATTCATGGCGCAGGGCCATCTCATTCCATTCATGGAACTAGCAAAGCTTCTGGCTTCACAGGGCCTCACCATTTTGTATATGAAAACTCCCGGGAATGCCGAACGGCTCCAGCCTCAGGGCCAAGGATTGAATCTGGACATTCAGATGGTGTCTCTACTGATGCCTTCCATCGAGGGACTACCTCCAGAAATCGAGAGCTTCGACAATGTTCCCCATAATGTCTTCCATAAGCTGGTCACTTTGTCCCACAAGTTAGTTGACCCTTTGGAAGAATGGCTGGAGTAGAAAATGAATACCAAGGAGGTGCCCCATTACTTTCCCCCAATATCAAGCATCATTGGTGACATGAATATGCGATGGATTCATTGCTCGGGCCACAAGTTCGAGATTCCCATTGTGGTTTTATGCACGACCGGGGCATTTTCCTAGTTCATCATGCACTTCATCTTCAACTACATGTTGCAGAAGAACGTGGAGGGAGACAATGAATTTTTTTACGCTCCTGAACTGAAATTCAACCTCAAGCTTTGAAAATTGGACATGAACCCAACACAATGGGATCCCTATTCTTTTCCCATGTGGGCTTTTCTAACAGAGAACATTAACAACAGCATGGATGGTTAGGGTATCCTCACTAATAGATTTTATGAACTCAGTTCTTGGGGTATCAATCACATCAGAATCCTGACAAGGAAACCTGTGTGGAGCATAGGTCCCATACTCGCTCCCACTATTTTCGATGAGACAGTGATCGACCCAAGAATTATTAATGACCAGGGAAAGGAAACGGATATCAATGAGGAGGAATGCTTGCGGTGGTTAGGTTCTTAGGACTATGAAATTCCTAGCCATCCTCAAAGAGCTATTCGATAAAACCCCCGAGGCAAAGAAGACGAGATCTTTGTATGATATTTACAAGTGAAACTATGCAAGTTATTATGGCTACAAGGATGACGAGGACGGGATCTTGCAGAAAGTCGAGCAATTTGTAGAGGAGAAGATTGGGGCCAGGGCGCAAAGAGAGTGGCATAGGATTGAGTCAGTTGAGAGGGAGTCCAAGTTAATGGTAAAGAGTGGGGAGGTCACTTCCATTAAGACGGTTTTGTTTAAGGAATAGGAGGATGTGGCGAAATAAATTGGAAAGCAGGAGAAGGGAAACAACAACAGAGAGAGCGAGTGTTTGTTGCCCATGTGCCCCTACCAAATGAGGAAGAGATTGAGCACATGGTTATGGAGAAGAAGAAACATGAGCTTCTTGGTAAATAAATGAGTGAGGATATTCGGGAGGAGCACTTCCATGCCAAGGTAGTGCTTGATATTCAACAACAAGGTATTTTGTTATTCTATTGAAGCTTATGGATCTTCAATTTTTTTTTTTTCAAATGACCTTCTCTTTTTCCATGAGATTTTCCTTTTCCATGCGGGTTAGATTGTTAATTCTCCCATGAGGGTGGTGAATAATTTGTGCATTTCATCTTTCAGAAAAAAAGGACGATGTTGAGTGTATACCTTTAGCGACTTTGGCAAAATAGTTTTCTTCAAACCTAACACCTAAGTGAAAAGAATATATTTTATGCCCTAAAGCATGTTTTGAACAATTTTCACCATTCATCTCATCTTTGAGAACAATCATCACACAATTTACATAGTAATTATTTGATAACCTGTTCAAAATTTGAACGATTCCATCCCAAGTGAATTGGTTTAAACTTATTGTTAGATTAGTTGTGATCATCAAGTATATATCGATATAGTTTTTCATTATTTTTGTACTCTTAGTTGCCTTTAGTATAGTCTATCTGCTACTAAATTGTGTCTAATGTTTGAAAGGTTAAATTTCATATGTGATGTTTCTTTTTCTATTTATACATTGTCACTCATGTATTATTATGATCTGAAACAAAAGTTTTCACACTACACAATATTCCACGTTTAGTAAGTTTTAATCTCTCATGATTTTATTTATAATCATGGTTCTCTACTCTTGGCTTATATTATTTCTTGTTATAGCTTGAATATCTAATGATGTTGTTAGCTAAATTGAAGTCATCAAATCTTTTTTGAACTTGGTTGCTTTGTGTCATTCTCAAATGGTAAATATGAGTATGAAAGTTAAATAGTTGACATGCTTTAATTCAGATTTGATTTTAGTTTTTTACAAAATAAGAATCAAGTTATAATTTATAAATATATATAGTAGGATTTCACACCCTGTATGTCTCTTTGGACATTAATATAATAATTTTATCTTATTGTTTCTCGGTTTGTGTTGCATGAATTTTTCGAAAGAAATATATGCAAGTCTTTTTCATGTGTCATGGCCTTAGTAGCCCCTACGATGGAATTTTGCTCGACCACCCTATTTTTCCTTGGGTTTTAAAGAGATAAAACTCTCTCTTGATCCCTTCCTTCTTTCAAAAACCCTTGAACTCCTTGGAGGTATACTCTCTCACATTGTCCAATCTCAAGACTTTGATATTCATACTTATGTGGTTTTCAATCAGAGCTCTGAACTCCTAAAAGCTATTAAACACCTCATCCTTGATATTTAATAAGTATACCCAAGTCTTACAAGAAGAATCATTAATAAAGGAAAGACAATACATGCTTCATGTTATTATCACTATTAACTACTGACTTCAGTCCAAAAAAGTATACACTGGAGCTCAAGTTTTGATGGCGACTATCCAAAGGTGGGATAAAGATGTGCAGTCAAAATATATATCTCTATGTCTCACAACAACCTACAAATTAATTTTCCTCTCTTATCATGATGGCTCAACTCTGATTGGAAAATTGAATCCGAAAGGCACATCTATTAGTGAAGTATCAAGTGTTCTTGAGGGTGATCAAGATGGTCTGTTAAGGTCTGTTGGGCTACATCATTGGAAGGAGTTGCTTGATGGCAATGTTTTTTTCTGTCTTCCTATTTATTTTAAAGTCAAACTCTCCACGCACTGTGTCTCTTTGTCCTATGGATCTATTTGCACAACTTCTATGATTGTCTAGAAATTCATCTTATCCATGGATTGGGCACTGCAAAATACTTGTCTCTCTTTAAGGACAACAATATTTCTATTCTTTTACATGATGATGGTGGTTTGAAGATATTCTCATTTAGAATGGGCAGTGTAACTCAAGGAGGATTGGATTTTCTAATACATGATTACAATATTAATTCAGAGCAGGTGAAAAAGCTAGCTCATGGTATCCTCAACAATACATCAAATGTTAGGATCAGCCTAGAATTTACACTAGATTTCTTTGGAAAGTCAACTTGCATTACTAAAAATATTAATCTTGGAGGTGATCTTATTCAAAACAATTATTTATGTGTTAAGATGGATTTAGCATAAGAAGAAGGCTTCTTAGAGAGCCCCAATCCTACTGGATTTAAGGTTTATGCACTTTTTCTTCAATCAATATATATAAATATATATATATATATATATAAATATATATACTTATTAATATATATATATATATATATATATATATATATATATATATATTATATAGAAATATATATAGATATATAGTATATATATTATATATATATATATATATATATATATATATATAATAATTACATCATAGCTTTCCTTCTTCTAGTGTATCTCATGTTTTTCCATTTAAGAGAAAGTTCTTTAATGTTCTTGTAGGATGAATGAAAGTAGTTGTGAAATTAAAAACATGAGAATATTTTGATAAAGAGTTATGGATACATGTGTTGATATATCTATAATTGCATATTTTCAAATAACTGCGTTTAATTCCAATATAGACATTGTAATGGTAGGTTTCCATGTTAATGTGGGAAATACATCACGAATTCAAAGGAAAATGGATGCTTTACGGTTTGTCTTTGCATTTGGACTTGTAGAAAAAATTCCACTTGTCCCTTTGTTGAAGGCATATCTCGAGCATCAAAGGAAATCATCACAAGAAATAGCAAAAAAAGGAAGAGATCATGATGGGTCACTGGTATGTTTATTCTTATTGGTGTGGTTCATGCTCCCTTGTCAGTTTAAACTATCAAAATATTAACTTGTCATTAGACATATTCTTTGAACACTTCGATGTCTTATTGTAGGATTAAACAACCTCAAAATAAATTCATTCATTGAGCAATGTAATAAAGTGCATTGAAGTGCACAAACTTGAATCATATATGCCTACCAAAGATCTTGAAAAATGTGTGGTTCAGTTATAGAAAGACATGGAAGAGAGGAAAACATATATAAAAGACATTAGGACTGAGAATAAATGAGCTCGTCTTAATAGTGATAATGGTGGTGGTGGTGTTGGTGGTGCTAGTGTTGTTTTTGGTTCACTATTCTTTAAGCCTTCCCCTCCCAATGCCTTTTCCCTTCCGAATTCTTCTTCGCTTCTCCCTAAAACTACCCCTCCTAGTACCTTTGCCCTTGCCAATTTTTCTTTGTTTCTCCCTACTAAACCTACCCATCCTAGTGCTTTTTCAACTTCAAATTTCTCCGAATTACAACGTCTTGTATAAATTTGAGTGGATTTGGTAAATGAGTGAGGCATATGCAGTTTTTTTTTAAATATTGTTTTATTTTACTGCATGGCATCTCGTATAATCCTGTTGTGATGTTTTGAAGTGTATGTTAGTACCCCTTCTCTCTTGTTTACACATATGGTCGTGTCTACCTTGTGTTACTTTGTGCATTTAAGAGACATGAAAATAAATTGGTATTACAAGTTGAAGCGACATGTTTTCTAAGCACTTGATTCTTCACAACAATGACTGTAATGTAACAGGTTAATTGGAGTATAAATCACCACAAAAATTGTTATGAGAGGGATATACCAAACATGCCTAGGTTTCATGGTAATAAGAAAACAAGGAAGTTAAGAAAAAATGCCACTTTACGAGTGAGGGACATGCGTCATGGTGGTCGCCTATGGTTGTTTTATGGAGGAATTCTTACTCCAATGTTTTGCCAAGTTTCCAGGACATGGGGATATAGGAATGTAGGGATCCATCTCAAGGATGTGTAGAGACACCTCAATTTTTTTAGGGAACATCACAGAGGACTTCAGGGTGCTCAACATAGGGAGTACTTGAAATACTAAATATAGCACGCAACCTTAGGATGGGTTTGTTGGAGATTCTAGAAGCCAAGTTGTTGTGACTTCTGGAAATTCCTAATATCCTCAGGCTAAAAACCCAACCTTGCATATCAACACCACCCTGATCATGAGACATAGCACCACATACATCAAAGTTCCAAGGCATTTCTACTCAAGTTGTGACCTATGGAAGGCTTTTCGAATATTTCTTCTAGCTGGAGGTCAGTTGGACCCTGTACATTCAATTGAATGAAATAAAATTAAGGCACATTGTGTAGTGTTTTCTTTTTCTCATCTCTTGGACTAACGTGCGAGCTATCTGAATCATCTAGTGAAATTCAACCTCTAGAAGTTATGAAATCAAGCCTGCCACATCTTCTTTTGTTGAAGTTGTGAAATTGAGGTGGATCCTTTTTGTTGAAGCTCCAATCTTTTCACATATACTTTTATGCCACAACGTCCCTAGTAGTCTTTCCTTTAAGGGATAGTGGTAAAGCTTATTTGATGTAATGCTTACTGTGTACTTTTGGAGAGATGGAAATTGGATCACATCTACCTTAGTTGCACTGAGAAAGAGCTGAGGTCCATGCTAATATCCTGGACATGGGTGGGCATTGTAGTGTTTGTATGTCCAGGTGATGGGAAGTTAAATATAGACAATGCATTGACTGCATGAATATGACGTTCACACACACCTATCTAGATTCAAGCATGATATTGCCCTAGGGGTTCCTAAGGTTGAGGATCCATCAAATGCACACAATTAACTAAGTTCTGAAATATAGAAATAGGAGATATGCAACTTCTAGCTTCACAAACTTGAAAGTGCATCTCAGACATGGGTCTATAAAGATTTGTGCTCAATGCAATGGCATTAGAGCGTAACACACCTCTAAATTATTGACCAATTTACAGGATTTCTTATATTTGTTAATCATGAGGAGCTAGGGATGGATTTTGGAGCCAAATCGCAAGAAGACAAATTATAGTAAGACGATGAAGCAAGATTCCTATGCACTATGCAGTGGGTTTCTAACACCCAAAAAATGTGGCAGTGTTGGTATTTGGGGGTTTAGATGTATTTCTTTCAAGAAATTTAGGATATAATGATTGTAATATCTATGTATAAGGGGACAAGCCTACCTCTATGTAACAGAGATAGAGAGATAATGTACTCAGAGGAGCTTTAGTATGCATGTGGCATTAATCATTGGTTGGAAACCATGGTTTGGACCTGTGTGCTGCATTAAATATTAGGGGAGAAGCTAATAAATAAAAAGATTGTGTTTATGATGCCACAGGTTGTGTATTCATGTTCATTTATCTACTAGAATTAGGTGTTAAATATCTCTTGATTCCTCCAATTATAATGTCGTGTGGTAGAATGTATTTCTTAGTTGTATTGATACATAGGGTGAAAATTGACATGGTCCTAGCTCAAACAATTATTCAAGAAATTGGTTTCTCTCTATATCTCCTAGTGATCCAAAATCTTTTGCGTATATATGTGTTAAGGAATTGCATGCATAAATTGTAGCTTAACATAGAAAACTTAATGTGCACATTAGAGAAGAGGAGAAACACATAAAGCATGAAAGAAGACAACAAGACTTGATAACAGAGTTCGTCCAACTTGGACTACGTCTTCGGGCCCTCCATACTGAAAAATGGCCAAAAAATGAAGAAATTTGATGGAGAAATGGACAACGCCATTGCGTTCATGGCATCGAGAAGTGCTAAAACCATATAAATTTTGTCGAATTCTGACAAAGTGAAAATTCAGCCCTCCTACAGAATTCTGCCTCGAAGTGTGTGCATTGACTCCTCTGCCTGGGTGCACTAAAAAACTGTGTTTAAATAAAATATTTCAGGCGGATTTCTCAATGAGGAAGTTTGGTGCGTTGGTTGAGATCTGGTTTAATAGGGAGAAGGTCGGGTGGTCAAACCCTGCCTCGTTTTTTACACAAAAGTTTGTTTTAAAAAATTCGGGGTTGGCTAGGCCCGTCTTGGGTGGCCCTCGCCTGTAGCTTCCTCCATGAGCTATGCAGTTGGATGGTGGGGTAGAGTGTTGGGTCCACACCATAAGGGCCGACCCACTCCCATGTAATAGTGTCGTATTTAATTTGGGGTTCCGTCGTGTTGGGTGGTTGGGTCCGTGCCCGCAAGGGCCAACCCACATCCATTACTTAACATAATATGTAGTTGGGGGTTCTGTGGGAGGGGGCCGAGGGTCGTGGCCCACCCCTCCACCAAATTCATAATATCTATGGTTATGAGGGCTGAGCGGTGGCGGGGTTGGTGGCCCCCACCCCCTTTGTTGCTAGTGCCCTTCTTATACTTTATTACCAGATGAAACTGTTGAAGGAAACCCATCCCCCTGAAGTGTCGAGATTGCTACAACTTGGTTTGTGACTAAAGATACTACAAGGGCTAATGATCCGTATCAATGATGGTCTCCTTGTTGATCAGGTAGTGTTTCCACTTTTTCACAACCTGGACCAAGGCATATAACTCCTTGTCATAAGTGGGATAGTTTATCATATCCTGAGAGAACTTCTATGAATGGTAACATATCGGCTTCTTTTGCTACATCAATATCGCTCCCATGGCATATCCACTGGCATCTGTCTTGATCTCGAATGGCTGTTGGAGATATGGTAAGGCTAAGACCATGTGGTGCCGATCCTTTCTTTCAATTTTTCAAAGGACTTCTACTGCTTTCCTCCCCATTGAAAGACTTGCTTTACACTTGTCAATGTGTGTAAAGGTGTTGTAATAATAGAGAAATTGGCAATAAATATCCTCCAATACTATACTGCACCCAAAAAGCTGCAAACCTTGTTTACACTCGTAAGCTTAGGCCAATTTACAATTTATTCAACCTTATAAGGATCAATTTTTAGCTGACCATGACAAACAATATGACGTAGGTACACCAAAGAGGTTTTCCCAAACTCACACTTTGACAATTTTTCATAGAGTTTTTCTTTTTTCAATACATCAAGCATTTTATTCACATGGCATACATGTTCATTCCAACTTTTACTAAAGATAAGAATATCATCTATATGTACAAGAACAAATTCATCAATGAAAGGCCTAAAGAGATCATTCATGACCCTCATGGAAGTGGCTGAAGCATTGCAAAGTCAGAATGGCATCACCATCCATTCGAAAAACCCTTGTTTGGTCTTGAAGGAAGCTTTCCACACATCCTACGCTGCAATTCAGACCTGGTGATAACCACTACACAAATCCAATTTGGTGAAATAGATAGCATTCTTTAACTTATCTAATAAGTCATCAATGCGGGGAAGAGGGTAATGGTTTTTCACCATGATTTTGTTTAGTGCTTGATAATACACACGCATCTTCCATGTGCCATCTTTCTTCGGCACTAAGACAATCAGTGAGCTGCATGGAGAAGTGATCGGTCTGATGACCCCTTGGTTCAAGAGTTCCTAAACCTGCTTTTTGATCTCCTCCATCTCAATGGTCAACATCCTATACATGCCAATATTTGGTAAAGGTGTGTCATGCTGCAAATGGATCTCATGTTGGATTTTACTCTTCGGAGGTAATCCCCTTGGTTCCTGAAACATCTCATCATAGTTAGAAATTAATTCACATAATTCCCTTTTGTGCACATGATCACAACCCTGGAAAGCATCGGATAATTTTGCATCTTTCTCCCTTACAACCATAAACATGCAACGCTTGATAGAATTCACCAACCTCTTCATTTGTCCTGCACTTGTAAGGATGACATTGATTTTAGTTTGATGAGCCCTTACAATATATTCTACCCCATCTTTTGTGATTTGGTATTTGTTTTCATGATGGAAGGAGATTGCCTTTCTATCATATAGATATGGACTCCCTAACACCATGCCACAGATATCCAATGGTATCACATCAAGTTTTACCTCATGCACTAACCTAGAAGCTGTTAGGATATTCCGACACATAGAAATAGTTAAGTATAACTTGGTCTAGTATAGAGTTAGGTAAAGTGTGTTTCTTTACTATGTACATTTGTAACTTACAATCCGACGGTCACGATATCTAGTGATCCAACGGTTCTTTCTCTCCTCGGTATTACCGACACTTGATCCATGGCTTAACACCCAATTGGTCCATGAATTCTATTTAAAGTGCATGGAGGGTCATTTGTAGGTTAACCGTTCACGAGAGAAGCTTATGTAAATTTTCATTCTTTTATTAATAAATTGCC
>APFE030080305.1:27614-54128 GCA_000404065.3 Pinus taeda
CTATGGAGTCAAAGAAGGGAAACAGAGCTAGAATTAACTCACTAAAGGGAGTGTTCAAAGGGAAAGATAGCAGAGTGAAGTGCAGGTCTTTAGGCTGTATAGGTGAAAGGATCTTAACTAGGGTGAGAGAGCACTTAAGAATTCTTAGACCGGGGTTACAATGAGGAACAGAGGATAATCATGAGCAAAGGGCAATTCAGAGTCCTTTGCTATAGATTGCAGGGAGACTACCTAAACTAATGAGCAATCAAGAATTCCTTAAGTTAGATAATTAGCTGAAAACATTATAATGCATAATAGTTAAAACAGAGTGAAATGAAGCAAATTATGAGATATCATTCCATATTATAGCATTCAGATTTCAGATACATTAAAGATTGTGGAATTTTTTTTAAAGAAAGATAACAACACAAGAGAAAATACTTGTCTGTACTTTGGTCTACACATGAATCTTGTGAAATGTCTTATCTTTATTCATTAATCCATCTTGTTGGTCCAAACTGTGATACAATAGCTTACAGTCTTTTGACCAAGAAGGTATATAGAAATGTCTAAGTACCACCGTACATACTTCGAATTGTGAAGTATTTATACAAAATATTGTTACAGAATATCTCAAATTAACTTGAGATTTGATCTAGGAAATATAAATATCTTCTTGCAAGAATATAGACACAACTATTGAACTATTTTATGATGTCCCTTTTTATTTGGTATTGTTGGCTTTTATAGTTGGATTTGTAGCCCTTTGTGATGGCTTATAGTTCTGGCCTTTTACACTGGAATCTTCTTCAACTTTTGTCTTTCACCTGATACTCATTGACCCTGATACTCTTTAACCATGTTGTTATATTTTCATCTGTTTACCTGGTTGTTCTTACTTTTACTGTGCAATAACCTTTTACTATAAATTTCTTACAGTAAATCAGTCATTGTTTCCCACCATTCTGCATTAGGTAATTTGACATTCATCATCCGCCTATATATCTCATCAGCTTCAGTATACTTGGAAAAATTGGGCTTAGTGATGAACACGTGCTTAATCTCATGCTGGAGAAAAAACAAGTTCTCGAAGGTGTTATACAAAACTTTTCCTGTTCGAAGTGATTTTATAGATGAAGTGCTAGCTTGTTCCTTAGCCAACTTCCTGAGTCTATTATCATAGTCTAGCTATGCCATAAGTTTGTCATTAATGACCAATGGACTGGGCAATCCTTTCTCAAAATTTGGAATTTGGCCATGAATCTATCAATGGCCACTTGCATATTGTGGCACATTTCTTCTAAGTTCAACATTAGGTTCCTCTTGAAAGAACCTTCCTTATTTCCAATATGGTCTCAGTCTAGTCTTATATATTTAGCTCCTGAAGCTCATATCTATTTTTGCTGTTAAGGAAGTGGATGAGTCTATTGGCATCCTCAAGCATGTCACCCAATTCCTTCTTGACTTTCTGAATAGTTACTATAGCTATCTTTATCAATTATGTCTGTTGAAACATAACCTAAATAGATGGCCAAATATCCTTGACGGAGTCAATGATATTGGCCCATAACAGTTCCTTGGCTTGTCCAACGGGTTTCTCTAATGTTAGGTCCTTTTCCAAGGCTTTGACCTTTTAACTCATCCTGTTGGCTTTCTGTGCCTCTTCCATTTTCATAATTTGGGCAAGTTTGTAATTAGTTTCTAAACTTGCCACCTTTTCCTTCAGTCTAATTGACATCTCTTCCATGGCTTTAACTAATTCTGCTACTTTTTCTCCTGATGTACTTGTTGTTGTTGTAGATTTTGTGGTAGCTAGAAATGTTATGGCAGGTGGAGTTGTTGGTGCAAGTGAAGTTGCCAGTGTAGAAGGGACTGCTATAGACACAGTAGGGATGACGTTTGGAAAATTTGATGCAATGTCAATATGTTTTAATTGGATTAAATTATCCAATTCTTTCTCGATTTCTTTTAGTTGATCATTGAGTTTTATGACCAAGTCCGTCAACTCTTCATGTTTGGTTTGGTTCTCTATGACTTCAAGTGTTTGAGGATGTTGCAGCTAAGGCATCTTCAATTCCTTCTTCAGTGCAACAATATCATTGTTCTTCTTCTTTATCAACTGCTCAGTAGCTTTTATATCCTTGGGATCATGTCCCAGCTCAATGACCAAGTCTTCCAAAGAATTAATATTCATATCCTTGGCCTATGAGGAGGCCTTCTCTAACTGAAACTGTGCTGAGATGTTGTTCAATGAGTTTTTTAGCTAATGGGTAGCTATGGCTTTACCTGTGATGGTGGAGTATATCATTTCTCTATCCTATTTATGCAATTCTATTTGGTCTATGGGATGAACATCCCTTGCCAACAATTCAAAGTCAACCGTCTTGAAATCTAATGATGTCTTGGGCTGTTGTGCTATATGTTTGATAAAGGACATCTACAGCTTTCCCTCCTTGATGTCAAAGGCTGACATTGGCCTTGTTTGATTTGTGGGAGTGAGCTTTCAGTATGGAGTATATGTTTTGGCTTTAAGACTCTCATTTCTCAGTTTGATTTCCTTGTACATGTCCTTTATGTCCTAGTCTTTGTCAGCAGGCCTACTAAAGAAAAACACTTCCACACTAAGCTGCCTTTCCAACATCTGAGTCTGTGATGTGAAAGGATCTTGTATGTATTCAGATGGGGTTATGGGCCTACTTCTATCTATCATTGTGTTGGTAACCTGTGCTGATCCTTTTGTGTATTCTTGTTCAAAGGCCAGATTGAGCCTTTGTCTCTTGCTATGACTTGTTTCATGTTGCAAATTATAGGTGTCCATTCCTGAAGTGGAAGCTTCCCCTATGTTTCTTTTTGGATTTTTCTCCTCATTCTGAGAAGTTTGAATGGCTAGAGGGGTGCTCATGACTCTTTCTTGATCTCCTGGTACCTGCGGAAAAGAGCTTTCATCAAGCTTCTTTTCCAAATCAATCAGAGCATTTTCTACATCTACCCTTCTGTTGTCTCTTGTTGAAAAATGTGCAACAAGAAAAGTTAAATTTAGAATGTGCTAAAAATAGACATGCTAAAAATAGTATGTCTAAAAATAGTATTTTGGCCAGTGAGGTCATTGGCCACATTGGGTGAGAGGTGAAACTGCTAAAAATAGAAAGTTCTAAAAATAGCATTTCTGGGTCGCTTCCTATTTATAGCAGTCCCTAGTCTATCTATAGGAAGTAAAATTAATTTTGGTCTTAACAGCAGTTGGAAATATTAATTAAATAATTCATTTGAGTTAATTAGTTAAGGAAATTCGAATATGAAGTCTTTGTGAGCATGCACATGAGTTGTCCCACTGATTGAGGAATTTATTCTTAATTTCCTCCACTGATTGAGGGAATAAGTATGAGTTCTATAATGAGAGAATCAGTTGACTTAGTTCTAACTAGTCAAGTCCAGTTAGATTATTTTAACGAGTTGTTAAAATAATAAAATATAGTTTGTTAATGCTTGCATGCATGTGACAACTATTATTTTAGATAACTGAGAATTCACTCATGAATAACTGTTGCATGTCAGTTCTGTCAGAGACCTAGTTGAGATCAGATGTGGGATAGTGTATTATCAAATGCTTGGATATTTCTAGTAAGTATTCCTTGCATGGAGAAGGATCTATTATAGGAGATTGGAGGACTTGTAGCCTATATATTGAGGCCTAGGTAGTCCATGATTTTCATCTTCTGATTGAAGATCATCAGAGTACAGAGAGAGCAGGATAGAAATAGAGTTGATTCTTTTTTTATTGTGAAGAGGATTTCCACTTGATTGATAATACATGGTTGGGGTTTTATGCTGGTGCTTTCCCCTGGATATATCTTGTATTATGTGTGATTATTTCTCTTGATAAGATATGAATGTTTCTACTTGATGTTACTCATGAATTCGATTATGCTTCCGCTTAATGTTTTGTAGAAGTAGAACAGGTATTATGCTTTAGGACATTGCATATATCAGTTTGTTCTACAAGTGAAATTTCTACATGGTATCGGAGCATAGGTGATCAAGCAAGAACAATATACTAGTAGGAGGAATTCTAAGTTTCTTATTCTTGATATAGATCTCAAGTTCTTATCACATCTATTTCATCGATGGCATTCAATGGTTTGAGGCTTGAGTATGCCCTTGATGGTGGCTCAAACTATATAGCTTGGAAGGATCGCATGGAGGTAGTTTTGGAAGATAATGGTCTTAAGGATTTCATTAATCAAGAAGTCCCTAAGCCTACTGACAAGGCTGAGCTAATGGAATGGGGTAAGTGTGTGGCTATAGCTAGGAGAATTCTCTTGGAGGGTGTTCAAGATCACATTGTCTCAAGCTTACATGGGAAGGAGTCTCCGTTTGCAATGTGGAAAACATTGAAAGATTTATATCAGAGTAGCAGTGATAAAAAGAAGTTGGCACTAAAGGACAAGCTTCGAAACATCAAGTATGAGAAGGGTGACTCTATTTCTACATTCTTGAACAAGCTCACCACTTGCAGAGATGATCTTGCAATCATATGAGTCACTACAACTGATAAGGATATGGTGAGTCCAGCACTCCTTGGCCTTCTTAAGAGCTAGCATAGCTACCAGGACTCAGTGAATGGAAGGTACAAACTGCTAGATTGGGAACGACTATGGTCGGATTTGATGCAGGAGGAGATCAGACAAAGCACTAGGGATGGAGCTTCTTCATCAAAACATGATGATGAAGAGAACTTGGCTTTAGCTTCTAAAGCTAAGAAAGGGAAAGGGAAGGCATGCCATTCCAAGTCTTCTCAAGGAGGGAAGAAGTTTGAAAAGTCGAAGGTGAGATGCTTTCATTGTCATGGGTTGGGTCATTATGCTAATAATTGCCCAAAGCAGAAGTCCAAGAAGAAAGGTCCCTCCAAGGAATCTGATGGTGATGCACTAGCTTCATAGTTTGAGATGGATTTGTTGCTTATTGCATGCATGGTTTCATCCAACATGGGATGTGTTTGGTAGTTGGACAGTGGAGCTTCTTTCCACATGTCAGGTGACAAGAATATTTTCAACACTTTGGAGGAGAAGGATCTCTAGATACGGATGGAGATGGGCGATGACGAAAAGTATTGTGTCTCGGGTAGAGGTACAGTTATGTTTCAGAGGGAGCATGGATCTTGCCTTACCTTGACTCATGTCAAGTATGTACTAAGACTAAAGAGAAACTTGGTGTTGATCGCAATGCTGGAAGACAGAGGCTATGATTTAGTCTTTAGTAAGGGAAAGGTTTTCCTTAGACACATCATCACTAGACAGGTGAAGCAAATTGGTTCACTGGTCAAGAACCTGTATTCTCTTGAGTTTCAAGATGCATGCAAAGCCTTGAGTAGCAAGGCATTTGATGGATACTTGGTGGTTGAGAGGGAGGGTATATTACCTCTCAAAATGCAAAGCCAAAAGAAGTCTCAGACGATTGTGGAGGAGCCACA
Organism: Pinus taeda; assembly: GCA_000404065.3. Taxonomy (NCBI): domain Eukaryota; kingdom Viridiplantae; phylum Streptophyta; class Pinopsida; order Pinales; family Pinaceae; genus Pinus; species Pinus taeda. The sequence goes on from APFE030080305.1 coordinate 33,067, forward strand.
ATTGGTGCAGCATCTTCGGGAGGTTGTGGAGCAGCCACAACAAGGGACGCTGAGTGGAGATCCAGTAGAGACATCTACTCATGCAAAGACCTCCAGTAGGGGGAAACTTCGATCCAGGTGGGCTGAGGGATCACATGTAGCCATACCTCCAGGTAGGAGGTGGGCGATATAGAGTGATCGTCCCAAGGAGGATGGGTAGGATCCTTGGGGTACCCAACCTCTTGGATGAGACCTTGCTACAGGAGCTCCGATGTGGAGTAGCAGGAATTGATTAATTGGGTAGAGATAGATGCGGATGGAGTGGCAGAGAGAGCGACAGTGCAGGGAATCCCATGACAACACATAGCTAGCAGGCTGCAACAATGCGAAAGGCACAAGTGTTTTGCACAGTGCTAGGTGGCACAAAGAGGGGTGAAATGGTACGAGATGCATGGAGATGTTGCAGTAGTGCAGATGTCAGAGAGGGAGCACTTGTGATCAGTAGGTAGAGCTTCAACATCAGAGTATGTTCCTAGCCCAATAGAGTGGTTAGTTGGGAGTTTTTTTGTTCCAAGTGTTGTTGGAGAAAGTGGACGAGGTAGATGTGTTGCATGCAGAACATTCCAGAGTTACAGGATCGGGTTCAAGAGAAAACCTTTCTTGTTGAGAGGGAGTGTTGAAAAATGTGCAACAAGAAATGTTAAATTTAGAATGTGCTAAAAATAGACCTACTAAAAATAGCATTCTGGTTAGTGAGGTCATTAGCCACATTGGGTGAGAGGTGAAACTGCTAAAAATAGAAAGTTCTAAAAATAGCATTTCTAGGTCCCTTTCTCTTTTTAGCAGTCCCTGGTCTAACTATAGGAAGTAAAAACGAATTTGATCTTAACAGCAGTTTAAAATATTAATTAATTAATCTCCATGAGTTAATTAATTATGGAAAATTAAACTTGAAGTCTTTGTGAGATCATGCAGTTATTTTCTCTCTTGATTTAGAAATTTATCCCTTGATTAAAGGAGATATGGTTAAGTTCTATATTAAGAGGATAAATTGACTTAGTTTTACTTAGTCAAGTTGAGTTAGATTATTTTAACAAGTTGTTAAAATAATAAAATATAGTTTGTTAATGCTTGCATGCATGTGACAACTATTATTTTAGATAACTGAGCATTCCCTCATGGATAACTGATGCATATCAGTTCAGATAGAGACCCAGTTGAGATCAGATGAGGGACATTGTACTCTCAGATGCTTGGATATTTCTAGTAAGTATTGCTTGCATGGAGAAGGATCTATTTCCAACAGAAATTGTTATATACCTAGGGGGGATAATATGGGGTACAAAGGGAAGTACCCAAGGGAATAATGTAATAATGGGATGGGCCATAGTAATAAATAATATGGTTAACCCGTATCATGTAAGGGACCACAAGTAGTTAGTAATAATGTAATGGGCCCATCGTATTAGATAGATGGTATTGAGGGAACCATGGTAATGACCAATGGTATTGTATGTATGAGGCCTATATAGAGGCTAGAGACTCCACATTGAGAGATGTCAAGGAATATTGTATGAATAGGCATATGGCTTGGGGAGTGTTCTCATTCCTTAAGGAGTGAATGTATGGTGTTTCCCTACCTTAAGGGTTTGATATCAATAAAGATAATCATTTCTATCTATTTGATCTTGTTATTTCTTGGGTTTATCTCTATTATCATATATTTTTGGGTTAGATCTATAACATAAATACTTAATATAGGAGATTGGAGGACTTGTGGCCTATATATTGAGGCTTAGGTAATCTATGATCTTCATCTTCTGATTATAGAGAGAACTGAATAGCTTGAGAGCTAATTCTTTTTGTATTCTGAAGAGAATTTCCACTTGATTGATAATACATGGTTGGGGTTTTATGCTGGTGCTTTCCCCTGAATGTATCTTTTATTATGTGTGATTATTTCTTTTGATCAGATATGCATGTTTTTACTTGATGTTGCTCATGAATTCAATTACGCTTCCGCTTAATGTTTTGTAGAAGTAGAACAAGTATTATGCTTTAGGACATTGCATATATCGGTTTTTTCTACAAGTGAAATTTCTACATTGGGCCCAATGAAGCTACATGGGAGATGGATGATCAGATGCAGGCTATGCATCCTTCTCTATTCGTTGGTTGAGCATATGCCTTTTGATATATGTTTTGGTTATGTATATATGCATATGTATGTTGTAAATATCGCATCGAGTTATGTTATAAAGCTCCAATAAGCGTTATTGTGTTCATGATATGTTGTTTGTATTTTCAGTAGATGGATATGATGTAAATGGTGCATTGAGCTGTGTTATAGATCTCCATGGGTAACATGTGTTTGTTGGTTTATACATGTCATTCAACACTGAGGACAGTGTTCCCCCAAGAAAGAGGGTTTTGTAACAACCCTGGTTAAAAATCCATGTAATAATGTTAATAAAGGCAAAATAAGACCAAGGTCATGGGACATGTATTCCAAGTTGAGTGTGAGGCAAAAACACAGTGATGGGTATCACTTGTGATTAATTTAGGGCTATGGAGATTGGCAAAGGAAAAGAGGCATTTTTTGGTATTTTATTTATGAAATAGAGGGAAATAGGAGAAAAGGAAGGTGAAAGGTCACATAATTGCATGTGAGGAAAATTGAAGGAGAAGTAGAGGGAAATGAAGAAAATAGAGGCCTAAATGATAAAAAGGCTCCTGAGGATTAGTTCACACCATTTTTTTTGTTAGTTTTAGCTTAGATCTCTCTTCTATTCTCTCTCTCTCACACTCTTGCACACTTAAAGTTTTTTGGAGCATTGTGGCATACCTTCGATTGGGAGAAAGAAGGCAAAGGAAAGGTAGGAAAGCCCAAGGGGACAAAGGGATCAACAACTGCAACAAGTTGTTTTTGTAGGTATTGAGTTGCATGTATGATTTCCTTAATAGTTTTGTAATGCATGCTATATGCATATTGTTTTTTGGTTATGATCTGTCATTTGCATGGAGGATTTCCTATATTAACATCGATTTTTCCTAGCTTTCCCATTTCCTAGATATCCATGTGTTGTGGGTTTTCACATTTGTTTTTTGATTGGTGCTCATGTTCCTTATGTTTGTGGGTTGACTTACTAGTTCTTGGAGCCTTGGTTGGACAAACACTCTGGAAACCTTGGAACAAACACTCTCTAGATCCCTTGGTGTGTTGAGTTATTAGTCCTGGAGTCTTGGTTGGACAAATGCTTTTGAGCCCGGCGACAACTGTGGGTTGAGTTACTAGTCTTGGAGCCGGGTTGGAACAAACGCTCTGGAGCCTTGGACAGTTTGGGTAGAGATCAATCTGATGATGGTTAGTGATGTATGTCTGTGAGGTGGAATCACTGGTTGAGGGTTGTAGTGATTTGGAATATAGAAGCCCTGATTTGGTTTTGGTTGGTTTATTCCATGATATACCACATTCATGCTTGGAATATGGCATGAGGATGATTGGCTAAAAGAGAGATTTGGTTCAACCCAATCTATGGTCGGGTGGTATGTGGAAGTCCCAGACTTGGTCGGATTTGCATATGTTAATAAGAGCTATTTTCCTCTTGTGTCTCATGAGTATTTATATTTTTTATAATGTGGATTTGATGGTTGTTCTATCATTGTTATGATTATGATTGTATTCTAGTTATAAGAATTGTTTCATGACATATTCTAGTTATGACTCTCAACATGTTTTGATTGGTAAATGAATGGTTATTGAATGCATGACCTAATAGATGTAATTTCAACCATTATGAGAGGGCATTATACATTTTTGGTCACTCTTAGATAAATATCAAACCCCTATTTTAAGATATGCATTTATGAACTTCTTGTGCTATTCAACAAACCCCCCATTTATTGGTATTATAATAGATAATATTCTATTAATAAATGGGGACGCTTGATAAAATCCTTCAAAAAGAAATTTAGCACTTAGACACTTTGTTTTAAGCTTTTAAAGAATAAAATTGTTGAAAATAGTAACAAGAAATGCTAAAAATAACATTCTGTATATTCCAATTTTAGTTTGTCCTTGAATTAGAATTGTGAATTAAAAATTGGAATTTAGTCTCACCAGCTGCTTGAAAAATAATTAATTAATTCATCTTGAGTTAATTAGTTGGAGAAATTCAAGCTAGAAGTCTTTGTGAAGTCATGCAACAGTTATCCCTTTGATTGAGGAGATTATCCCTCAATTAAGGAGATAAGGATGAGTTGTATTTGAGTTGTAATTAGTTAGCTCAGTTAACTGATTTAAGTCCAATTAAATTAGTTCCAAACAGTTTGAGGAACTAAGTGTGAGTTCAATCAGTTAATGCATGCATGCATCAAACTAGTGTACTCCAGATAACTAAAGATTCTCTCATAAATAACTCATGCATGTTAGTTCAGACAAAGAACCAGTTGAGATTAAAGACAGGGACAATGTACTATCAATTGGAGGAGTTTTCATATAAAGGAAACTCATCCATGTAGAAGGAATAAGGTTCCTTGAGGATTGCGCAGTTCTGACAATGTGTTAGAGCAATGTGTGAGAGCAGTGTTACACTGGGTGAAGGAGATCATCCCAAAGGTAATTACGTAAGGAAATAGGAGGCTTGGAGGGTAGAGGAGAAGGTTTGTGAGAAACCTTGTTTTCCTGTGAGCATCCAGGAGGATTGTACTGAGATCTGGCTAGCTGTGAGAGCTAAGGATTTGTGTAGTTCTACTGTATTTCCACCTTGTATGATAATATAGATAGTGGGGTTTTTAGCTGAGGCTTTCCCCTGAGTATTTTATGTGTTTCATGTGTATTGATTATTCTTCTCTGTTATATGTGTTCAGTTTGATCTTGCTCAAGTCGATTAAGCTTCTGCAAGTTTGATTGTAGAAGTAGATTAAGTATTTTGCTTTAGTATATTACATTATCAGGTTAATCTACAGTCAGAATTTCTACATGGTATTGGAGCAAAGGTGATCGAAGCTGTGAACAATATACTGAGAAGGAAAATTCGAAGTTTGAAGTTCTTAGTTGCAAGTGCAAAATCAAATTCTTATCATACTTCTAAGTTCACCAATGGCGTTCAATGACTTGAGACTCGAGTATGCTCTGGATGGCAACTCAATTACATGGCATGGAAGGATTGCATGGAGGTTGTATTAGAAGACAATGGCTTGAAGGATTTCATTGATCGAGAAATCCCAAAGCCAACTTCAAGTAATGCATAAGAGTTGGCTAAATGGAAGAAGTGTGTGGCGAGGGCGAGACAGATCATCCTTGATGGAGTTCGAGACCATATTGTCTCAAGTCTCCATGGGAAGGATACTCTGTATTCAATGTGGAAGACATTGAAGGACCTCTACCAAAATATTAATGACCAGAGGAAATTGGTGCTCAAGGATATGCTTCGGAGAATCAATATGGAGAACAACGATACTAGTTCCACATGTCTCGACAAGTTCACCACCTGTAGAGATGAGCTTGGAATTTTGGGAAGAACTACTGTTGATGAAGTTATGGCGAGACTCTCTCTCCTCGGCCTTCCAAAGAGCTAGAATAGCTACCAAGACTTTATGAATGGAAGGGAGAAACTTCCGGATTTGAAATGACCGTGGTCGGATCTCATGCAGGAAGAGATCAGGAGGACCACACGAGATGGTTCTTCATCCAAGGATGATGAAGAAAATCTGGCCTTAGCAGGTAAGGCAAGGAAAGAACAGGAGAAGGATTCTCATTCCAAATTGAATTCTTCTCATGGAGGGAAGAAGATTGACAAATCTAAAGTGAGATGCTTTAATTGTCACGAGGTGGGCCATTATGCAACTAATTGCCCATTGAAGAAGTCCAAGAAGGGATCCTTGGAAGGATTTGAAAGTGAGGCATTGGCCTGTCAGTTCAAAATGGATTTTACCCTTATCACATGCATGGTTTCATCGATGATGGGTAGTGGTTGGTTTCATGACAGTGGAGCCTCATTCCACATGACCAACAATAAAAGTTTATTTAGTACCTTGGAGGAGCAATACCTCAAGATGCGCATAGAGATGGGTGATGATGAAAGGTATAGTGTTTCAGGAGTGGGCACGGTTGCTTTTCAGAAGGAGCATGGAGCTCTTATTACCTTAACAAATGTGAAGTATGTGCCTAGATTGAAGAATAATTTGGTATCGATTGCGATGTTGGAGTACAAGGGCTACGATGTTGTCTTCAGTAAGGGAAAGGTTTTCCTTAAACACATCACCATGGGATAGGTGAAATAGATCGGTTCACGAGTTAAGAACCAATATGCTCTTGAGGTTAAAGATGCATGCAAAGCCTTGAGGAGCAAGGCAAATGTTAGAGACTTGGTGGTTGAGAGGGAGAGTAAATTACCTCTCACCATGCAATCCCAGAAAAAGTCTCAGACAATTATGGAGGAGCCACAATTGGACAAGTTAGCAGAGGGATCACATGCAGCCATACCTCCAGGTGTGAGGTGGGGCGATGTGAAGTGATAGTCCCAAGAAGGCTGAAATTGGGCAGGGTCCATTGAGAGGTTTTATCTCATGGATCATACCTTGCTACAGGAGCCCAAAGTACATAGTAGTGGGGGGAATCAGTGGGATTGATGCAGTCAGAGATTAAAGTGATAGAGGCTAGAGCAGTCAGATACTGAAGAGAGCAGAGAAGGGTTGACAATAGTGCAGAAAGGCAGAGTTAGTAGAAGCGCAGAGTTTTCAGTCGACAGAGGCAATAGCAGTCAGAGACTTTGATGGCAGATGCATCATACTGATTTAGGTTGGATATTTTTTTTTTGTTTCTGAGTTGCTGGAGCAACAACACTTGAGAGAAGTGTTGCATGCAAAAAATTCCAAAGGTTTAGGATCAGGATCAAGTTGAATTCCTTTCTTATTGAGAGGGAGTGTTGAAAATAGAAACAAGAAATGCTAAAAATAACATTCAATATATTCCAGTTTTAGTTTGTCCTTGAATTAGAATTGTGAATAGAAATTCGAATTTAGTCTCACCGGCTGCTTGAAAAATAATTAATTAATTCATCTTGAGTTAATTAGTTGGAGAAATTGAAGCTAGAAGTCTTTGTGAAGTCATGCAACAATTATCCCTTTGATTGAGGAGATTATCCCTTAATTAAGGAGATAAGGATGAGTTGTAATTAGACAGCTCAGTTAACTGAGTTAAGTCCAGTTAAATTAGTTCCAAATAGTTTGAGGAACTAATTGTGAGTTTAGTCAGTTAATGCATGCATGCATCAAACTAGTGTACTCCAGAAAACTAAAGATTCTCTCATAAATAACTCATGCATGTCATTTCAGACAAAGGCCTAGTTGAGATTAAAGACAGGGACAATGTACTATCATTGGGAGGAATTTTCCTATAAAGGAAACTCATCCATGCAGAAGGAATAAGGTTCTTTGAGGATTGCGAAGTTCTGACAGTGTGTTAGAGTAGTGTGTGAGAGCAGTGTTACACTGGGTGAAGGAGATCATCCCAGAGGTAATTGCGCAAGGAAATAGGAGACTTGGAGGGCAGAGGAGAAGGTTTGCGAGAAGCCTTGTTTTCCTGTGAGCATCCAGGAGGATTGTATTGAGAGCTGGCTAGCTGTGAGAGCTAAGGCTTTGTGTAATTCTGATGTATTTCCACCTTTTATGATAATACAAATAGTGGGGTTTTTAGCTAAGGCTTTCCCCTGAGTATTTTCTATGTTTCATGTGTATTGATTCTTCTTCTCTGTTATATGTGTTCAATTTGATCTTGCTCAAATTGATTAAGCTTCCGCAAGTTTGATTGTAGAAGTAGATTAAGTATTTTGCTTTAGTATATCACATTATCAGGTTAATCTACAATCAAAATTTCTACAAAAATGAGATATCAAGTCAAAACCCTTTGAAAGATAGCAACTCTCGCCTTTTCAAATACCGCTAGACAAAATGTGTCAAAAGCCTTATTAAGAAGCAAAACCGACGAATTGTGATCTAAAGGATCACCACGACTAACTTAAATATTATTGGGATTTTTATTTTTAAAACCTATGACATTTCCTATTTAATAAAGCCCGTATTGCAATGGCACATTGGCGCTCACAAAGGGCGCAAACACACAAAGCATGTTGAGACGTGCGAAATGCGATATTGCAATAGGATAAGTCAGTCTTATCACATTGCGTCGGAACACTTAAAGAAAGGTCTAAAATATTATGAAACAGAAGATGTTGCGAAATGCGATAAAAGCCCGGACACGATAGAAACCAATATCATAAAATGGTGATTAAGTTTGCCACGTAATGAAAAGCGCTTTATAAGGTAAATAACTTTAAATGACAAAGAACACACTGCTTATCTCACATCTCGCATCTCGCGGGAACCTGAGGAACTTTAAGAAAGCACACGATCAAACATGTGATAATGTGATTTGCGACATTGCATTGCAATTGCAAAATCGCCATTCTCGCTACTTAAGCCTGCCACCTTAAAAGTTCTCCTTCCCATTTTGTAATGCAATATATTAATGAGCAATAAAGGTAGTGATAAGGGACCATTAGTGGCTATTTAATATAGGATAATGGCGTTTATGTTAAAAAGAGGCTCGACATGATACAATATATTTTCATCTGCATTTGATTAAAACTCCTTTATTGTCACCTTTTCAAGGTTATCTGCATCATTCACTCCCATTCTCATTCTTGCTTGTGTTTATCTGATAACTTCCACTTTGCTCCATTACTGGAAAAATCCACATGGAGCATCGTTACAAGCAATGGAAAAGAAAGGAAAGGCAGTTGCGTCTGAGAAATCAGAAATGATTCCTCTTTTTTCCGATACTATGTGTAGCAGAGACGGAGGAACTACGACCTGGGAGGCTATGTACAACTTGTTAGAAGAGGAGCACCTAAGGCCATTGGAAACAAAGGCCATGACAAATTCTCAGGAGTCATCTGATGCCTCCTATTTCAAGATGGCATGCTCTTTTCTGCACCGCATAGTTGCAGGACCAAAGATAATCCCATATATTGACATGGTCAAATGGGTAATTGACAAGGCAAACATTGCAAACTGAACATTCAAGAATCACATGCAAGAGGTCATGGGGTCTTTTTCAGCAGACAACCTATGACTCATGTACCAATTACCAAAGCTCCAAAATCTCTACAATAAACAGTTCCTTGAGCATTTGCCAAGGAAAATCAAGACCTAGCAGAGGTCACACAAACCTAGACAAGAAACAAAGGCAAGCTCAAATGGGATAAAACGAGTGTGCACTCTACGACATCCATTTCTCCCCCTCCAAATTTTGTAGCAACCATGCTAAGTGGATTGTTTTGTAAACCCGATAGCACCAAATTTTCCTCGGAATGGCTCCCATTAATAGATGCAGCTTGAATGCGACAATAATGAACTGGGCTCAATTTTTTTTAGATAATTTAGCGAAGGCCATTATGGAATATAGGAGAAGAAGAAGTCCCTTTTTAAGGGTTTGTCCCCCATTTTTCATGAGTGATTTTGTAATGGGTGCAATCTGTTTTAGTTCTAAATTTCCCATTATAGGATGGAAGTGGACTATTCAAGCCCCGCTTCCTCTCCATATGTACCATAAGACTTTGTGGGAATCTCAGTTTCACCCCCATTTTTACAAAATTTGTCAAGGAGCTATGCTACCCATCCATAAAGAAGTATACAATAGGACCGCCCCTAGGTTTTCTAAAGAGGCCGAAGTGGATATCTTTCCACTAGCCAGATGGTTTGGGGAGGATACATTTACCTATATCAGATTATTTGGGAGCATTGTTTCACTGCATGTTCTCCCATATTATGTCCCCGACAAATTGATGACCAGAGAAATATCATACCAAACAACAAGGGAAGGTGGATTAAGCAGAGGATTGAAAGAGTAGAAGAAGGCAATTTGACCTACATTTCCGTTGCAATGTGGTGCATTTGCGCTACATGATTTTGGACATGCATGCAAAGAAGCACAAATTATTAAATCTATGAAATTAGCTACATTTTCGGGAAGGCAGTATGACCTGGACGATACTGTTAAGAATTTTACTAATGTGGTGAAAGTAAAACCATTCACCCACGAAGGGGACACCTTTGATGACCTATTCCTATAGGAAGAAACATACTCACAAGTGTTGCATTTGGCATCGACACTTTTTACACCGGATGATCTTAGAGCTTTCCATGTGTATAGGGAGAAAAGATTATTGAAGGTCCCATTAGACCTATTGCAAATAGAACCAATAAGGGAGCCAACTCCCAGTGTAAGCTTGGAGGAAAGCTCCAAAGAACTACTGAGAAGATATCCAAGAGAGATCTATGCATGAGTCAGAGCACTCAGAGCAACAATCTCAAATGGAGGATGAAACACAAGTAAAGAGTCTGAGAAGGACATAACTGGAACTACAGAAGAAACAACCAACCAAACCTCAATAAAGAAATAAGCAGAAATTGTCTCTTCATCAACTTCATTAGGTAAAAACCCTATTATTGACTTGGAACAAGAATGAGAACAGTTCAACAAAAAGCTTCACATAGACTCAAACCCTGAGAAAACATTTGAGATATGGACTCCTAAGCAAACCCAACACAAGTCAAATCTGGAAATGACATAGGAAGGAGTTAAGGACACTCAGAATGTTGAAATCATTCCTGTTACTCCCACTTCAGAAATTGTTTTGAGAGTTGAAGAAATACCCCCATTAGATGTATTTTATAGTCCTACCCACAAAGTTGTAGTCAAGAGATAGAGGAAGAAAAGAAAGCTAGATGCTGTAACTGTTACAACTTTCGAAAATGAACCAATGGACATCGGTTTGAAGGACTTGCCCATGGACCCGTTTGAAAATCTCACAAAATTGTTGCAATACGCAGGGGCTTATGCCACAACAACTATTGACAAAGCGATAGAGGTCCAAATGCTGCTTAAGGAAAAATAACAAAGGATTCTGTTGTTAAAACAACAATTAGCTCAGGAAAAATCCAATCAACAAGAAGAATTACAAGTAGCTAAGCTCCAACAAGAATTTGAACAAATGAGAATACAACATCAGGCCAGCCTAGCAGAATGAGATGCACAGATACAAGCTATGACAAATAAGTATAAAGATAATCCGCAAATCGATGAGTTCATAAAGGAAGTGCTAAATCTTAACTCCCAACTAATGCAGCAGAAGGAAGTACATTGCCAAAAGATCTCTTAAATGAGTCCTTATTGCGAAACCAGTGATAAGCTAACAAACCAAGTTGTTGACATGAGACTTGAGTATGACGAAATCCATAAAATGATTTTTGACTTTATCACATGGCAAGAATCAGAGGATGGGAGAAAAGTTGATCTGCTGAAGCTGGAGGAATCTCACAAAGACATCCTTTTCATAGATTGGGATTCTCGATTGAAGCAAGCAGAAAGGGCAACAACAATAGCACTGACATCAACAAACAACATAATTGAAGCCATCAATGGAAATTTGCATGGCACCAACCTGGTTACAGAATGTGTACTAGGATTTCTTCTGAGTGTCAAACAATTAGAGCAACAGTGGAGGCAGACAGTGTAGGAAAAGGAGGGGTGATCAGACAGCTAAGCAGGTTAAATTGGGAAGAATACTGGCAGTTTTTAGTGAAACCATACAGTCAGTGAATGACTTTGAGGTGCTTAACAACCTCAACACAAAAGATGGTGCCAACACTAACAGATGCTATATTTTTTGCGCAGTTAAAATATATAATCGACCAACTGACTCAACTCAAGCCTATGACAGATATTTGCAATCTTAGAGATCAAATGCAAAGGAGTTAGTCATTTAGTTTATTTTTATTTTAGTTTTATTTTCGTATAATTTGAGGAAGGTCGTTTAAACCTCCTCAACTATTTTTGAAGTAATCTATTTTAGGACCTATAGTTTAGTATTTAAACCCCTCTCATGCATTTATAGAGGGGTCCAAAATTTTTATCAGAAACATTCCTTGAAACATTGCACTTCCATACTTTTGGGGAAGTTCTGATGGAATGAATGGAATATGGTCTATTTTCTTTCAAATATCTAGCATGCTCTACTGAAACGCACTTTTTCACTCTTAGAATGTGTTGTATTGATTGAGATTGGATTAATATTGCCGAAACACATGAGCAGGACTCATCATATATGGTACTTTTATCTTATGATCTTGTTTTATTTATGTATCAGGCAATACTTCTTCTTTAAATTTTTTTGTGTGAAAGTCTGAATTACAGTTTAGCATTATTGCACTTTTGTATGATGTTGGCTTTGAATTTATTCAGAATACATAAACGATTTTATGTGCGATAGATCTTTCACAATCATTTTGTCTAACTATTTATCCAAAATGATTATTGTTAAACAATTTCACTTCTTATTGTAGTTGAATGATCTTTATTACCAATTGTTGTAGGATATCATTGTAGATTGCATATTGTATTTAATTCTTGGGTATATTTATAGATAAATAGTGTTGAACTAGGATATATGCATGTGTTTATTAGCTAAATTAGATTACACTTAGCTTAGTCATTTTCTCGTTACATCATATATCACCCACCAACACTATCAAAATCTTTTATGGGAAACTGGTCCCATTATCCCCAGTCGGAGCCCCTACGCCAAACGAAAAAGGAGCTGCTAACCAAGGTCTGGACCGGGTGACTTTCCCCCATGTTGTCGCAACGATTTTCAAGGCTTCAACAGACCTATAGATCCCTTGTTCATAATGTGTTTAATGAAATGCCTAGTATTTTTTTGTCAGTCTAGGTCAAATTTTGAGTTGAGATTGAATGTTTAGCTTTGTCATTGTGTTAATTATGGTTCTCTGGGGAGCTTATTGAACGAATGAACAAATAGGTATTTATAACAGACAAGTAATATGTACACAAAGTATTTGTATAAATGAGTAATTCAAACCTCCAACTTCCCGAGGTCATAACTTTGGCATATGATCTTCATTTAACTATCATAATAACCCATTTCAAGGATCTCCACAAGGAGCCAAAAAGAAACCTATAAATTGTTATCACACTTTTTCAACCTCTGCATTTTCCCTAAAAATGTCATTTAGGCCCTCAAAATGGGCTCAGAAGTTTAGAACCCAAAAGATTGCCAAAAATAGAAAGTTGTATTAAATTTAAGGAAATGAAACTGAAAATAAAATGTGTTGGGTCAAGTTAGGAGGGTCAAGTGGTAAATGTGGGAGGAGTCGTTATAGGGTGGTATTAGAGCTTCTAGGTTAAACACTTTGACTGGATGGGTAAAATGTATTTGCTATGCATGTATGTCGGTTGTATATGTATTTGTATGTCAATTTCTATATGTTTGTTATGCACGTATTTTTATGGTTATGATTGTTGTGCATGAGGTCATGGTATGCAGGTTGTGTTGTCATGCATGATGTCCACATATTGATATGATTATGTATATATACATGTAGCGTGCTAATATTTATTGATCTTGTAGACGAGATAACCTCTCCTAAACTTCACTAAAATATGTTGATTATGTTTGTATTTGGTTTATCTGACATGGTATGTTTGCAGGAAGTAGAGGATCAAATATGACAAGCAAAATGGTGGACTATAGTTCACGTGATTCTCCCTATAGATCAGATAAGCAACATGGTGATGAGTACTCCACTCACATAGCAGATACATTGAGATGTTTGAAGGCAAAGATAAGAAGTTGCAAAACAAATAAAGATATGATCATTCCATAATCAAATGGAAAGTGGCATCCACCCATGGTATTCATCGACCCATGGTATTTATCCACTCATGAAATATAACCATGGTATTGTAAGTGGCATCCACCTATGGTATTCATCCACCTAAAGTATTTATACACCCATGGAATTTACCCATGGTATTGTAAGTGACATCACTCATGGTATTTACCCATGGTATTGTAAATGAGATCCACCCATGGTATTCAATCACCCATGGAATTTACCTTTGGTATTATAACTAAAAAAAGACTAATAGTAACAAGTCACATTTTGTAAAAGGACATATTTTCCACCACAATGTAGCTTTTACAATTATTCTATACTTTAATAATAAAAAAAAAACTTTGTGGTTTTATTTACTGTATGTTCTATCCTTTTTTCTAGAATTTCAAATTTTCAGATCTTGGGGGCTTCCCCCCAAGATCAATTTCAATTTTTTAGATCTTGGGGACCTCTCCCAAGATCCAGATCAGTGGTATTAGATTTAGGTTATGGCTCCATGGGAATGAGGATTTGACGCATATTTTAGTTTCAAAGTTTTGCATCAATCTTCAACAAACTTCATGCATGTGCTACAACCTCCACAAATCACTTTCTTGGGCAAAGTGGGAACACATTTTTTTTCATTTTTTTGCAGGATTTTTTTGGGTGGCTAGTTTGTAGATCAGATATGAAAAATTTGTTGCAAAATTTGCAAAAAAAAAATAACTGATCTGGAATCCTTGCGAAAAATACCAAAATTCGAAAAAAAAATCGGCTGAATCGGAGTCCGAAAGAGGGACATGTCACTGATTTAAAATCAACTATGTTGCAAAAAAAATTATGACGAAAATTTGTGGACAATGGATTTCCTATCATTTTTTATAGCTTTATGTAGAATTTTAGAAAAATGACTGCTGATGTGAGCTTATCTTGAAAAATAACCCAATTTCAAAAAAATAATCGGCTGGATCGAAGTCCGGATGAGAGAGATATCACTGATTTAAAATCAGTTGCGTTGCAAAAATTTTTGTGACAAAAATTCATGAATGATGACTCTCTTATCATTTTTTTTCCAGTTTTTATGCAGAATTTTAGAAAAATGATTGCAAATCTAAGCTCCTCTTGAAAAATCACCTAATTAAAAAAAAAAAAAAATTGGTCGAATCAGATTTCGGATGAGGGAGATATCATTGATTTATAAACAATATATTTTCAGAACTTTTGTGACGACGGGACAGTTGCAATGGAAATGTGAGTTTCCAAAGCGTCCAAATAGGGATTTCAAACACATGAGAAGATGCAGAATGGTCATTCTATTTCTAAAAACAGGTTATAATAAAGATTCTGAATTATATTGATTGAGTTATGCCCATTTTAAATTAGTTTCTATATCTGGAGCAACATTCAGAATGGGTTCCATTTGGAGACGTGCCCTCCCACATCGCTTTAGTAGGCACATGCTTCACATTTATCAGTTTCAGCATAGCATCATCCAACTTGGATTTTTTGGAGACGTGCCCTCCCACCTTAGGCTATGTAGGCATCTGCGACTTCATCAACAATCAACATCATGGTTATGGGTCAACCACACAAAATCCTTGTCATCGAAGTCCATTTGTTAGGCCACCCATTGTTAGTATTAAATTGGTCACAAGAATTAAAGGGTATCTCTATCCTCGGATCTTCAATTTTCATTGTTATGGGTCATCCACCAACCCACACTTCATTGAATTCCATTTGCTAGGCCGCGCACTATTAGTATCATAGTTGGTCACAAGCATTATAGGATATCTATATCCTCGAATCTTCGTTCATCACAATTTTTTTTTTGGTAAGCTATGGCGTATCCATATCTATTATATACATCGAAAATAAAATATACATGCAAAGGCAACCTCAACCTGCCCTGAAGGGAAACCAGGTCTGTTGGTCCCTCAAAAATATTGTCTGTAGTAGTTTACTTATCCAACTTAAAACCATCGTCTATCAAAATCCTTACATTTTCGTTCATCACAATTATGAGTTAACCACACAAAACCCTTTTATTCAATGTTTACTGATATTCAACGAAGGCTTCTTAGGGGGGAAGTTCACGCAATGGGGACCATTGCTTCTTAAGGAGGGAGGAATGATCGGAATGGAAATTGGCATCCACCCATGCTATTCATCGACCCATGGTATTGTAAGTGGTATCCATCCATGCTATTCATCGACCCATGGTATTGTAAGTGGTATCCACCTGTTATCACCAAAATAGGACCCTGATAGGATGCTGATCAGACTATGTTAGTGTAACTATTTCAAACCAATCTTTTAGCTAAGGGTCAGCCTCCTTAGCCTGAGAGGGCTCTCTCAAAGGGTTTGTTGTATAGGTAAATCCCCTCTACGGATAGAGGCAATCCCTACTAGCCCAACAGGGGTCTA
This sequence comes from Pinus taeda, assembly GCA_000404065.3. Classification (NCBI taxonomy): domain Eukaryota; kingdom Viridiplantae; phylum Streptophyta; class Pinopsida; order Pinales; family Pinaceae; genus Pinus; species Pinus taeda. The sequence goes on from APFE030080305.1 coordinate 49,210, forward strand.
GCAACAATCGAACAATGCTACACCGCAGGTTCCTAGTTGTAATTAACAAGTGGGTGAGAATAACCTACTTGGATTCCAACGCTTGTTTGTCGAAGAGATAATCCTCTCGCTCCTTCGCTCCAGCCGATCACAATTCCCCGCTATCCTCGCGGATGAACACCTGCACAAGCAAAAGAGAGCAAACAAGAACGTAAAATCTACTAACAACAACTATGTACCGGTCAGGAAAGATACAATTTGCATGAATCATTCATTGAACACATGTAAATGGAACCATAAGAGTAGTCATCTATCTTTATTAATAAAAAGTAGAGTAAGGTACAACCGAGGTCCTGACGCTGCGTCCTTCCCTAGAGGGTCCAGCCAGCGTGTCTCCCAAGCATTCACCTTTGGATCAAATCTCCCAAGTCAAAAGGTCTCTCTCTCACATACAAGGCAACAAGCTCATGACCTTCCTCAAGCTCAAAGCAATCCTCACACCACACACTAAATGCCTACAAAGAACAACACTCAAATGCACTAAGAATTCCTTCCACAAAGTCTATATGTTCAAAACTATCTAACCAGCTGCTCATGGGCAATGGAGGAGGCTTATAAAGGAGAAGGAGTCTCCATGAATAGGTAAAGGATGAGCTTTCCCCCAAGATAAGTGGATGGTCAGTCGAACAGACATGCCAGAGAAAGGATGGCGACCTCAACAATGCTAACAACCAAGTCTGGAGGGATCTGGAAGGTTGGTTGTTAGAACAAATTCGCCCAAACAGGATCAGCGCGGAAAACCTGTGAACTGCCGCGCTGACATCGCAAACCAGATATAGAAGAGGTCTGGTCAGCGCGAAAAGGACAAATGGAGGGTGCGCTGTTCGAAAAATGGGACCAGCGCGGAAAAGACGTGTGCTTCCGCACTGGCAGCACAGAAGATACATTGGCCTCCGCCCGTCAGCGCGTTTATTTGATTAACAGTCGCGATGATTCATTTGACTTAGGCAAAGAGGGTTTTTTTTAGCCATTTTGAGGAGCATGAGTATAGGTGACTGTGGTTTCACAACACAGTGGGGAGACTGGCATGAAGGCAATGACATTTTACTGTGTAACATACATCATCATGATTTTGTAGCATTTAATGAAGTGAACTCCCCACTCTTGATGTCGGGCCTGGAGACATAACCCATGTTAGCACTCCAGGAAACTCTCCTAGGTTGTAGCTCAGAGATGCCTGGTAACATATAATCTTCAATATTGTTCTCAAAACTCTTGGAATGGATGATGGTTTGGATCAAGTTAGATGACTATTTCAACTTTATTACCACTCAAGGCATGCATGAACACTCTTGACAACACAAGCCTTTAAACCACTAATGCTCAATAGTTGATAGATTTAATGGATATATGGAGAATACTAACTGTATCAGCAGATTGCATATAAACATAAATGAATTACTAGCTATAGGCAACAAAAGAGAATACTGACTGTACTGGTAGATGCATATATGACCACATATGAATGGTTAGCTACAGGCAGCAAAGAATCTTGCAAAACTAAGTTATCAAAGCAGAGATAAGATGACAGTTATCTGGCCTTAGACACAAAGGAAACATGAATGAACTGTTCAAGTGAAAGCATAGAACAACAAAGAGAATGGATGCTGAACATATAATGGCAAAAGAAGCTTGTATTTCTAGAATGAAGATGAGAAGCTTGAAGGAACAGAGGAGGAATAATATCCAAAAGCTGAACCTCTGTTACATCTTACTAACAACTATTTATAGCCTGTTTACAATGATCCTGAGCCTTTTGAGACTTCAGGGGTCTTAATCTATCCCTCTATCTATTCAACTGATTGATTCCCTCAATAGGCAACATGGTTCGAAGGTTTCTTCTTTTGACAGAATACTAGCCATATTAAGGTATTTTGGGCAGCTTACTGTGATATCTGGGAGCTCTCTCGTGCCAGAGACACCCCATAATGTTTGTTAGGATGGTTTTTACGCTGTCTGTGCTGTTGATGCTCCCTAATATTGTTTTATTTGGCCGTGTGGTGCGTTGTGGCTCCGTGACTACTTTGTCATGGATTCAGCCTCTGCTCTGTGGTGAAATGGCTCTTCGGGCCTAAGAAATCCTTTTAAGACTCGGATAGTGACTACTTTCTATTATGAACAAAAAGCACAACAATTCTGAGAATTCCGGCCCCGCTGTCCTTTTCAGACTTAAGAAATCCTTAGAAATGGCTTATTTATCTCTTGGGTCCGCCCCTGTCACCATCGCAAGTCGTGTTTGGCCTTTTTCCTATGTAGTTAGTTTATATAATGAAAACTCTGAAAAATGCATGAAAAATTCTTTGGGCAAACTTCAAATTTCATATATTCCACTTACCGGACCCTCTCAGGTCCGGGCTTCATCACTATCAACACTACTAGGCTTCCTTTGTATTTTTGTTATATAACAAAAATATATCAAATACATTGAAAAATTCTTGGGTGCAGACTTGAAATTTTATAACAAATCATTTGTAAAGCTGTGTGGTCCGGCCCATCGAGTCGCATGCATATATGTAAGGGTCCCGCCCCTTTGGTTTCCGCCGATAGTGATACAATGATGTAACATGGGCCATCGATTATCATGTGTGATCGATGGTCCATGTTTAATATCCAATTGCAATCGCTACTTCCCCCTAGTTTGTGCCGATAACGCTGACTTACCCTCGCCGATATGTGATTTTCTACTTAGATCTGAGCTGTTGATTGGCCAGATCTAACGGCTACTGTGCAATGCCCACTTCAAGCCTGTGATAATGAATTTTCATGGTTTTGGAGTGTTTTGAGCCTCCCGATAGTGTATTTCTGCCCTTCCAAGGGCTTTCCTCCTTCGACCATTTCGATTTTGGACGATCCTTAAGAGGATTTTGAGCAAATTTGGAGACTCTGAAGGGCATACTTGGATCCATTTTGGACCGTTTGCCACAAGGCTAACAATCCACACTGGGTGAACTCCTTAATCAATGTGTGTGTGTTCTTTGATTTGATGGTCATCATTATGTTTCCTCTTCCTTAAAGTATGCACACGTGGTTTTTCATCCTCTTTCACATGCAATTATGCTAACATCACAAAAGTAAAAGATCTTGGTTAATTCCGATAGTTGAGAGATCTGGATCACTAACGAGGCATATAGGCATGCATATTCAAAGGAAAAGGACTTCAAGGAGGTCTACAACATTCCATCCACAAAAATATGGACACATAGAAGTAGTAATAGGACTTGGGTGTATCTTTTGAGGGGTTACAATTAGAAGCATCCAGAGACCTTAGATGAAAATAGGTTATATATAGAAAACTTGTAATAGAGAAATCCACACTTCTACTACAAAGTCCCCATTTGAAACATTTTTTGGATATTTCCACCTTCACATTTAGATATTGCATAAGAGTAGCAAGGATAAGTGAGGAAATATATTACAAAGTATGCCTTAAGTGTAGAAAATTTTGTTCAGAATATTAGGAAAAAATTCATATACAAGTACCAAATACATTGTAGAAGTCATAGGAAGAATATAAATCTATGCATGATTAACACATAAAAAAGAAGTCCTTCAAAGTGGGAGACAAAATATGGTTATAGTTACTCAAGGAGAGGCTATGGGGTCATAGTAACAAGATCAAGGCTCTACAATATGGTCCCTTTGAGATATTGGAAAAGGTGGGAGATAATTCCTATAGAGTTAGTCTATCCCCACACATGTACATTTACTTAGTGGTGAATGTAGAGAATTTGAATCTCTATGAGCCTTCCATGTTAGATCAAGAAGAGTAACAACTCCTACCTTCATTAGAGGTTTTCACCCTAGATGCTCATGCACATTTGAAATAGGTTATAATTTTTCATAAGAGGTCTAGAAATACAAGACAGGGATAGGATGACCTTTGGTAGATTGGGTTGTGTTGTGCTCTACAACAACCCCCCATTTCATATCATTATTATTCTCAAAACTATAACGTGAAATGGGTCCCTTTTGATTTTAATTGGTATCAACTTAGTGTTACTTAAAAAGGTCCGAAAACAAAATAAAAACATTACAAAACCTTTTTGATAAACTGATGCAGGTGCATCTCACCCTTTTCTTAATTAAAGAAAAATCCAAGTGGAGCATGAAGACGTGGACCAGCGGAGCTGAATAAAGGGAAAAAAACAGAGAAAATCTCCCTTAAAGTAGTTAAAGAAAAAAAATTAAAGAGAGAATGGATAAGACTAGATAGACTTCCTATTATTAATAGCCATGCATGCTTTTTGGAGAGTTTTTGTGGAGAAAAATCAGAAGAAGATAGGATCGGTCTTTCATAAGACTTTTTATATAAATGTAATGCAATAGGGGTGTAATAGATATCTTATTTTGTGAAGAAAATTGTGAGTGGGCAAGATGTAGCCGAGCATGAGTTCATTTTAAGGCTGAAAGGCCTTAACTTTGTAATTTTTTCGTAATTATATAAAAGTGTGTTTATGTTCTATGTTAATTGTATACGCTATGTGTTTTATAAATGAGTCAAAACTTGTGTTCTGTAAATAAAAATGGTGTTGCAGGCACTCGGCAGCGGCTGCATGAATGTTCAAATGAGAGCAAGACAGAGTATAACGGTGAATTAATTAAAAGGCTTCCCAAAGATTGAGTGGGCCCATAACCCACAGGTCCAGGATCAAGATTTTTAAAGAATTTGGGATTTTGGGCAACCCCCAAATTCTCATTTTCATCAGTTGGTATCAGAGCAGGGAAATGATTCCTGAGAGAAGAAAGAAGCATGCGAACAGAAGGGGAAAGAGGTACAGCTATGTTAAAGTTGGAGAGTTTATGCAGATGGCGGTAGCAGAAGGTGAGAAGATTTGCAGCAACCTAGAGGATGCCAAAAGACCGAGTGCGGAGGGCTTGGT